>JABUQX010051051.1:5000-12500 GCA_015478945.1 Trachelipus rathkii
CCTATTTCGCAATAGTCGTAGTTGACGTCGTCTACAGTAAATATCAGCTCAATGGCTGGCAAATGCATATTGTGTTAAACTTACATGTGATGCTGTCAGATAGTCTAGACCAGTGGTCTCCAAAGTGGGAGTACTCCGTACCCCGGGGGGTACGCAAGTGATACTTGGGGGTACGCCAAAGAAAGTAGGCTCAACGATCGACTTGCGAGTGGTATTGATCGTGTATCACGTAAGTGCGAGGTTCTCTCATTGATCGCTGTGTCTTATATTATATAATTATTATATTATATATTATATTATAATTATATTATATTATATTAATATTACATTATATTATATTATATTTTTATAGGCCTATATGGCACAACTTATAATTATTTTCGTCTTAAGGGGTACGCGGTCAAAAAAGTTTGGAGATCGCTGTGTCTATGACTAAGTAAGATTTTATGTAACTTATGCGCGAATATGAAGAATTTCAAAACATTATTTTTAAAGTTTTAAAATTGATATTAGTATTTACTGTAATATTTTAATATAAAAATTAATAATTTGAAAATTGCGATTCTAAGATATATTTTACTATATATTAATATATTAATATTATATAATATATATATATATATATATATAATATATATATAATAGTATATATATAATAATATATATATATATATAATATATATATAATAATATATATGATAATATATATAATATATATAAATATATATATATATATATCATAATATAATATACATGAATTGAGTGTATATATATATATATATAATTATATATATAATTTACCTTCTTATTTTGGATCTTGTTAAATTTTACCCAGAAAGTGACATTGGACTCAATTCCTTCGCTGAACCTCTTTCAGAAAATCCTCTTTATATGGTATCAGGTCTCAGCATGAATAATAGGTCTTTGCCAGATTTCTAATTTGCATGCGGACAGTGTTGTAATTGTACGCCTGTAACTACAAGATAACAATTAAGTAGACATCATCATTACTGTAAATTTCGGATAAAGTTATATATCAAAATTTTTATTGGCAGTCAGATTTTGTAGAGTCATTCGTAAGTTTATTTTAAATTTTATAAGTATTTTAGATGAAATAGAGTTTGTGGCTTTTCAATTATAAAACCGGCTGTGCTTTAATTTTAAATTGCAAATTACCGGTAGTTATTATTTTATTAAATTAAGATCAGAGATACAAACCCTATCTAATGCGCCTGCAGTACAATTCTAAAACTCTTCTTGTAAGTTTAGTTACTTCCTCTTCTGTATAGATAAATTTGTCCGGATTAGCCTTCCAATTGAAGGTATTGATGGATATTCATGTTGCTGCCCTGCTAATATCAGTAACATATACAGGTAGCCTTTATGGTGTCTAATTGAGAATTCCAGAGAGTATCGTTGGGTAGCTGTGGCATCAGACCCCCTTTCTCCATCAACCATCCCTAAGTTAAAGCAAATATTACTTTCTTTATTTTATATGTATATTGTGTAAAAGCATGAAATAAAAAGTAGCAAATTAGATTTTGTATGTGTAGTAAGAAAAGCAAAGGGAAATTAGTTACTACAAGCTCTCATAAGGTTTTTTAATATAAATATTTATTAAATGTTAATTTATATTTTATTGTCCTAATTAGTTTTATAATTTATTCAATAAATTATAAAACTAATTAGGACAATAAAATATTTTCATATTTAGTTTTATAATTTTTATTTAGTCTTCAACGAGTTAGTGACTAGGTTGTTAAATTTGAGAGCAATATAAGTTTATAACTATCATCATATTTAATTCATAAGAAATTAACAGTGGGTTATTCCAATACATATAGAAAATTTTGTACTTACGTGTGGTTGGTGATGATTCCGAAAATACTTGTGAATTTCCACAATGTGCTTTAATATTGATTTAGGAGACATCCTTTTTCAAGTAAATTTAAAAAATGGGCTGAACATCCATATGTTATCAGCTTGGGGTATTCTCTCTGCAGAATTTCTCTCATCTTTATCATTTTATTTTCATCATCAGTGCATAATGCAAAAACCTAAATATATTTTATTACACATAGTTTAATACCTTATTAGCTATTTCTGTCTTCTAGTGACTAGTGTCAATTATCAACTATATAAAATTTATAGATAGTTCATCTAGTTTATAATAACAGGTCACACTCGTTTATTAAAAATAACTATTTTAAACTTTAAAGTACTTACATCTTTATTGTATGTTTCTTTTGCCTTTTTTTATTGCATCCTTGGCAGCTTGAGCACAATATTCTGCAGTTTTTGCATGACTTCCAGTATCAACTGCAGAAACTAGATAAGGTTTGCTTCCATTATGGATGCTGTGAGCGATTATTGGGTCATTGCCAACTGTACTCCAACCATCTTGTATAAGGGTAACAGCGCAATCATCATCAAGATCAATTTTCATGGAATTAATAACTTCATCATTAATCCTTTCTAAAAGATCAGAAGAAAGTTTTTTTCTATTAGGTGGCTCGTATCCGGGTCTCAGTTTCTTTATTAGTTTTATAAATTCCTGATTTTCTAACACATTGAAGGGAATATTTGCAGAGAAAAAAAAACGTGCGACTTGCAAATCCAACTCTTCCTTTTGTTCATTTGTTGTTCTAGCCACAAATGATGAAATAGATGATTGTCTCTGTGGTTTTATTGGTGTTGATGTTGAGCCAACAATTGAAAATGTGGGTAGTTCATCTACAGTGCTCAAACTTAAAGTACTAATGATCAACACTTTCTGATTGAAAAGACCTGCTTGAACCTGCTGATGCAGATCGCTCGTGAAAATTTATAATTGACCCTGGTGGCCCTGATGCCCCTGGAACACTTTCTTCATTTCTTCTTTTGCATTTTTCCAAATGGCTTTTAACCCTTTCTATTTTTTTATTATATTCTCTTTGCAGTAATTACAAAGAACTCTATTTGGTTGGTCACTTAATACTGTCACCTCCTTCCATTCACTAGCCTTATTTCTTCCTCCCGATTGATACTTTGGCATTTTTAATTTTTCTATATATTTTTTTTAACAATTATTAATTTAAATTTTTTATAATAATAAAGAAATCTGAAACTAAAAAACTAATTTGTTCAACTTTACATTTATATTATAGTGTATATCAACTTTCACATTTATATATATTATACTAGGTGTATATATTTATATATTATGTATACCGTTCAAATTTTGTTTGAATCAAATTTAGCTACAAATTTAATATATATATATATATATAAATATATTATTTAAACAATTATAATTAAAATATTTTTTATAATAATAAGGAAATCTGAAACTAAAAAACAAATATTTAATTATTACGAACAAGTTTCGGAGATTTGCTTCGAAACTCGATCTTGCTGTTCGCAAAATATAATGAAACTGCCATTAGTAATAAATTTATATCAGAATATTAATTTAGTAAGCTGGTACTGAAACTTTGCGGAAAAATGTATTCTTTCAAACATTGCTGTTTCTCTCATAAACAGCTACTTTTTAGAATTGGGAACTTGTATCTTACCATCGATGATACATTAGCAGGAGTGGATATTTGTTTTTGTTCTAACGAATCAAAAGGTTTTCCTGACAAAAAAATACGAAAATCCCAAACCAAGCCGCAAAAACCTCAGCTGAGTTACTGTTTTTGATGAAAAACCCTGGTTTTGCCGACCCTGGAAGACCGTAAGGATTTCTTACTTGAAAGATAATCTTTGCCTCTCCTATTTTTTCCTCAAGAAACTGTCTGTACTACAACTCACCATAAAAATGTCGAACGAATTTTGAAGTCATCCTGAAAGGCGTTTTCAAATTGAAAACAATGCTAGTGAATGAAGTAGTCTTTGCTTGTCCTCAGAGATGACCTATAATACGATTTTATCCTCCGCAATGGGTTAATCACACATTTTAATTATTTTTCATTATTTTACTGGTTGCCACTTAAAGAATTTTAAGCAATAACTGAAAAATAAAAACTCACCGCTTTCAAAATGTTTCAAAAACTGAATCGCAAGCTAAGCATAATTTACTCCTAATAGCAAAATATATGAAATATCTCCTTTGTGCAATTAAGTTAAATTTGAATATATTTTACTTTTTGATGCAAACTATTTATTTATGCACATACTAAAAAGTTAAAAATTATTCTGCTCTTTGAAAGAAAAATCTTAATTTATGGATTAAAAATAATTAATTAGGTTAGAAAATCTAATAGGATCAATACTAAGAACTTATGGAAAAACATTACGAAGAGTGCTTCATTCACTTTGCAGCGATTATTCAAGATATATGTTACCAAGGATCGCGTTATATATTTTTTTTTACAGAGTACATTATTGCTCAAAAATCGTCCTTATGCACCAGGAAATAAGGTCGAAAATATAAATTTAAAATTTGTGTATTGAAATCTACATGGGGAACGAAAGGGATAAAGAAAGACTCCTAAATGCGTTCCTCTCACTCACTCATTGTATTTGCTTGCTGCTAAGTTTCCGCAAGCTTTCATGGTGTTTTCGCCATAAGTAATTTCATTCGCGAACACCCATTTACCACGTTAAACTTCCCAGAGAGGCAGGCTCTCTAGTTACAGCAAGCATCGTATTGACTAGCGAAATTTTTTATTCAAGTTGGCTACTCAAGAATGAAAATTAAATATAAATTTGAATTTATTGTTAGTAGAAGAGGTAGAAGAAGAATTAATAATCTCAAATCACGGTATAATGAGAGTCAAAATTTTCTTTATTATTTTTCCCTAAGCAGTGCGCTGCAATCTAAGCAAGCAATAAGAAATTCGCTCTCCTGATTATATAACTATATATATATATATATATATATATATATATTATATAATATATATATATAAGTATATATATATAATAATATATTATATTTATATATATATATATATATATATATATACTATATATATATATATCTATATCATGGGCGGCCACATCGTGCAATTTATAGGTGGTTGCATCTGACATTCACATACACAATTTATATATGTATATAATAATATATCTATATATATATATATATTATAAATATATTTATATATATATATATATATATATATATATATATTTAATATAATTAATATATATATATTGTAAATATATTATATATATATAGTATATATATATATATATATATTATATATATATAAGTATATAATAATATTATATATATATGATATAATATATATATATATTATAATATATATATATATATATATATATCTATATGATATATATATATATATAATAGTAACTACCAACATATCGGACGTGTAAAATATCGGTAAAAAATACGATTCATTTGGTATATCGATATTGTATCGATTATTTGTCAGCTTGGTTCTTGAGTCTTGATTTTGGCACCCCTTCGAAGAAGGGGTGCACCAGACTTTGCGTAGCAACCGTCGTACGTTCCCCCCTCAGTTTTGGCCAACCTTTGGGGTTTTTGACCCCCAATTCGAGTTTTGGCCTCGATATTTCGGGTATCGATACGTTATTTGATGCGATTATTTTGACTTTCATAAAGGTAAGTGGTGGAATTTAATGAGATTAAATCGAGCTCATGTAGTACCTGTCGCTGTACCTGGGGTAGGTAACTGTCCTAAACTTGAGGTCATGTAGTAACCCATGTCTAACTTGAGCTCACCGTATGTACCGCTAACTTTGAGTTCATTTTACTTCGCATCCCCCTCACACTACACACAGCACACACATCACACAACACACACACACACACACCACTATGACACTTATACACACACATACACCCACCATAGACACTACACACCACCATATGACAACTTCATCCACCCATAGACCACTTACACTCAACCATTCAGACAGCTTACACTTACACCACACAGACACACCTTCGTTATCGAATTATTAATTCATATTTTATAATTTGGTCCTCAGCTTTGGATGGCCTCAGATTTGAATGCCATCCAAGCTTTTGATGGCTCAACTTGATGGCTCAACTTTGATGGCTCAGCATTATTGATGACTCAACTTTGATGACTCAACTTTGATGGGCACCTTTGTTGATGGCTCAGTTTTGATGAACTGCAGTTTATTGATGGTTCAGCTTTGATGACGCAGATTTATTGATGGTTCAATACATTTTGAATGGTTCGATCCCGTAAGGAGTTTTCTAGAGTGTCCTACTACGAAATTCCAACAGAGTACCATATGAGTGTCAGATGAGTGCCAATGAGGTGCCAGTGATGTACCAGATAGTGACAAGGAGTGCCACACTAGTGCACGTGAGGATACCACTCTTTTCCGAGCCTTTTCTAAGCCTCTCCCTGAGCCTAGAAAGCCCTAATACTTGTGTACTTACCCCAGGTATACGTAATAAGGAATCGATTTTGTTGTACACTTTACATTCTTAGGAAATCTTCCTACTATGAGTTAGCCTTTTCTAGCCTACCCTGATCATAGAACAGCCCTAATATTGGTGCCTACCCCTATGTTATAAGGTATGAGGATTCGATTGGTGTATATTATAAGTTGCTAGGCTGCTTCCTACTATGGGTTAGCCTTTTCTAGCCTACCCTGATCATAGAACAGCCCTAATATTGGTGCCTACCCCTATGTTATAAGGTATGGGAACTTGAATGGTGTATATTATAAGTTGCTATGATTGCCTCCTCGTTCCATCCGACGCGTTCCACCCGACGCGTTCCCGCCCGCCGCGTGAGCCCGCAGGCGCAATATTTCCGCGTAACGGCCGCGTGCGCCCGCAGGCGCAAGTATTCAAAGAATTTCTTTCCGCAGGAGCAATATTACCGCGTAACCGCCGCTATTTCATAGTTGTGATATCAATGTAAACTATTCAAAGAATTTCTTTTCAAATATACTATGAGTCATTCATTTTTATTTCATACTTAAACATTTTTTATTAAAAACATATACTTTACAGACCTTAAAGCAGTAAAACAGTAAATCAATAGCTCAATTGCCTAGCAACAGAGGGATTAGTAAGAGAAAGAGAAAGAGAAAGAGAAAGAGAGATAGAGAGAGAGAGAAAGAGAGAGAGAGAAAGAAGAGAGAGAGAGGAGGAAAGAGAGAGAGCAGACGAGGAGCAGAGAGAGCACGAGAGAGAGAGAGAGAGAAAGACGAGAGAGATAAGAGCAGAGAATAAAAACTTCTTTCTCACAATTCTAAATTCTATTCGATCGTTCACAAGGACGACTGACCGTCTGCGCCATATCAACTATTATACCACGAAAAATGCAAAACTGCTACCGTACGCCCATACGACTTAGACAATTTACCTAGGACACGCGGTAGGAAGGACAATTTCCAAATAAATTTAATTATTGTAAATTGTCTAATACTCAAATGTACTGTTTTTCTTAAATTTATTTTATAAATCATTTCTTTTCATTTTCATGATAAAATTGTACATAATTGAAAATAAATTTCAATTTATATTTATTTTTATTAAAA
>JABUQX010051051.1:15000-20000 GCA_015478945.1 Trachelipus rathkii
TTAAACATCAAAATAATTAACCGCCGGTTTGATTTGCTAGGAAAGTTTAAGCTACCGATTCAGCAAACCGATTCTAGCTCAATACTAGTTTTAATCTTCAATGAAGAATTTTTGAAAGTTTTTAAATAATTTTATGCAATATTCTATCAAAAGAAAATACTTTGTAGTTCTGAAAATAATCTTTTTCTATTCTTTAAATTGCTTATATATATAGTTATATATATTACTATATATATATATTATATATATATTTATAATATATATATAATATATATATATTATATATATATATATCTATATATATATAAATTGGTTTTGTTTTAAAGGTAATGTAGTATTGTTTTAGCAAATAGGAGCGCGTAAGGATTCAGTTGTCCCTGTGTAACGTATAACAACAAATATATATAAAATTTGAATGTGAATAAAGTATATATATATATAAATATATAAATGTAAATATAAAATTTATTATTTATATATATTATATATATATATAATATATATATTATATATATATATATATATATGATGTGGTAGCTAGTTTTTTGAGTATCTCTAATCATTTATTTGTCCCTAGAGTGTGCATGCATGCCTCGGGTTTATGATGCATATTTGAGGTCTCCACCCTCAATTCTGAGGAAGCAATGACGTTGTTGAGATAAGATAGTTAAATTCTTTAGATAGATATATATATATATATATATATATATATATATATATATATATATATATATTAAAAATATAAAAAATTATATATATTATATATTAATATATAGAATATATAGGTACTGAATGATATTATATATATATATATATATATATATATATTATAAGCAAGGCTGCGGGAGTCAGTAAATTTACTTTCGGCTCCGACTCCGGCTCCGGCTCCATCATTTTAAAATTAACCAGCTCCGACTCCAGCTCCGTCTCCGGCTCCAGTTCTTAGTTATAATTTCATCTCCATTTGCACATATCATTAATTCTCTAAATTATAAAATTTGAATGGTATTATAAGAAAGATTATTTGTTAATGACACCTTTATTTTGACGAAAACATTTTGTTGAAATTTTTTTTATAAATAAATAAATAAATAATAATTGACTGTCTTTTTAACTTTTAAAATAGTTCATCTTTGAACTAAATGAACTAATGTAATTTTATTCAAAACTTTTGTTTCTTAAAAATAAAACTACTGTAAACAATTACTCCTTTAACGATACCCTTATATTTGATTTCATTATTTTTAAACCTGAAAATAATCGCTCAACACTCACATGAGTGTGAGACAAAGCTGTAACTGTGTAACCACCATCTTGAATTTTTTTAGGATAATAAGGGATTGCCCCCATAACTGTTGACATTGATTTCCAGTCGATTTTCTTTAAGACATCTAATGCCTTATTTAATTCTACTTTGTATTTTTTCAGAGGATTTTTGCATTAAATTTCTTTTACTGAAGGATTGTCATTTTCCACTTGATTTTTTATTCGATCCAATTGATTCTTCTTCCCCTGACAAGATACCACAAGAAAGAAATTCTATTGAAATCTGACTCCGAACCAGATTCATTTTGGATAATGTTATTCATTTTAAGTCCTAGTTCACAAAGAATATTCCAAGCTTTTAATATATATTCTGTAATGAGGAAGATTCTGAACTGTGGATCAACATAGATGGCCGAAAACTTATTTTGTTTTCAGTTAACATTCTTCTTTTCTCTTCTTTTACGAAATTTTTGTCATTTATACTGAAATCTCACTTTTATTTTCTAAATACATAAATTATGATATTTCCATTCTGTATAAATTTTTCAGCAGTCAAGTACCTCTGCTGGAAATTTTCTATGTTGTAAGGTATAAAATTTCAATATCTCAGGCCATTTTCTATGCCTCATTCGGTTGTTGGGGAGAGAACTTCAGGTGTAACCTCAACTTTTTTCAACATTGGAACGCATTAAAACTTCCATTAATTTTGGGAACACGTACTACTTTTGTTATTTGTCTTGCTGTTTCTGCAGAGTATGTAAGAGTGTGAACTCCTCACTCAAATGCGAGCAATCCACGAGATATAACGTAATGGAACATAAGTCTTTTCATAATTTTGGCATGTTTATTCTGAAAATCAACTAACACTTCTTTGTTTAACATTCAATAAAATCTGTATCACATTGACCAGTTCCTCAAGTTCTCTTGTTCAGTGTCGTTATTTAATTATTCAAACTTGCTGATCATATTGATGCGTTGTTGAAAGCTAGGATAATTAATTTACTTTTTTTGATTTCGATTTCTTTGAAAACAACAACGCAATTTATTGGATATGTTCACTGAAATGTTGCGATTAGGTTTTTATTGCTAACATTTTAGTAATATTGTTTTTATCTTTGTCTACATATCTAATATTAATA
This sequence comes from Trachelipus rathkii, assembly GCA_015478945.1. Lineage (NCBI taxonomy): Eukaryota > Metazoa > Arthropoda > Malacostraca > Isopoda > Trachelipodidae > Trachelipus > Trachelipus rathkii. Next base: position 17,406 of record JABUQX010051051.1, read on the forward strand.
GCATAATAATTTACCTTTGCCCTTGTACAAAAACCCATTTCTAATATTTAAAGCGTCCCCTGAAGCATTTTTAATCTTACCTTTTGGTTATACATACATACACTTCTTCTAGAATCATTTTACTAAAGTTTTTATTGTCTAAAGAGACTCCCAGTTTCAAAGTCATTTTTCCACATTCAGGTCTTTTAAATCCTCCTCTTAAGGAAAAAAATATTGTTAACGCAAATGAACTCTACAACAATCATTACAATCAATCGTTTCTTGAATGTTTTACTTGACATAGAGAGAAGAAGTTTTGACTATTGAAATTGGTACCAATTAGTATCAAATTAGTATTAGTATCCGAGTTTTTCAGATAGATGGTGTATCCTGATTCGCTTAAGTAATTTATTACTTATATTACTACAATATATATATATATATATATATATATATATATATATATATATATATTATATATATATATATATATATATATTATAATTATTTTTATATATATATAATATATATATATTATATATATATATATATATAATATATATATATATATATATAAATATAATTATATATACTATATATATATATATATATATATATTATATAGTATATATATATATATATATATATATACTATAATAATATATAATTATATTATATATATATATTATATATATATATATATATATATATATATATATATATACTGCAGCAATAAAAAGTAACAAACCACAATCTTTAAGTTATTTTGCCGTTACCTATGATCCGATATTTGATTCATATGTATATTGTGGCACTGAATACAATAATCGTATTGATCTTTGTCTATCACGTTCAGTTTTGCCTTCATTCACAAGAAAACATTTTAAAAAATTGCAAAAAAAAAAATCAATAAATTAAAAAAAAATCAGTAAACAGTAGCAAAACGATTGGATATCCAAACCCATAATTTGAATAAAACAAATGTGTACCTCTCCTAATTATAGATGCTCTGAAAATTTCCTATTGATAGGACAAATAATAATTTAAAAGATATCGCGATTTTCCTTTTGTGAAATGTCAAAATATAAAAATAATTTTTTTTGGGTGCAATTCAGATCATAATTTCATTTTTTTTTTTTTTTTTTTTTTTTTTCATATGAATGAAGTGGAAGTGATATGATTTTTTGATTCAGCTCAACAAAATCCATAAGAATTAAATCTCGCATACGTCAGCAAAATTTGTGTTGGACTATGTAATTACCAATTACATATTAAAAATAGCAAATGCCGGAGCAGCTTCTTTTTTTATACACCAACTCCACCTTGGGCTCAACTACAAAACTAATTTGGCCCCGGCTCCGGCTCCGGCTGCAACTCCACTTCTAAAAAAGTTTCTGTTACGACTCCGGCTCCATCCAGAACCTTGCGACTCCCAGCCTCGGTCCAGGCTCCGGCTCCGGCTCCGGCTCCTTCTCCGCAACCCTGACTGTGAGTCTGTATATTTTTTTTTACCTTGTTGAGACAAGTTGGGATAGAAATAGAAAAAATGAAGGAACGTAGATATAAATAATGAAGAAAAGGGGAAAAAAAGGAGAAAAGTTCTGAAGGGGAAATTTAGAAAATTCTTTGAAAAAATTGATTTTGTGAAGTTGTGGAAAAAGGGGAACAAATGATTGACTTTCAATGCACAAGATCTTAGCAGCAAAATCAGAATTTATACTTTTGTAAATTTAAATATATAATTTTATACTTTAAGACCTAATATTCAAAAACTTAAAATAACTTCCGAAATTCGATGTGAGGTAATAGTACTTATAGAAAAGTATTTTCGAAACCTTGTCTCTTTACTTTCTCAGTAAATAATATCTTTTGTTAAATATAATTTGAATTACGATTTTTTTTGTGGGTTTATATGTATTTTAAATTGTAATTTTTAAGTAAAAATATAATTAAATACATATAACTACAAAAAAAAAAAGTGTATTACCAAATCATTTTTTGACAATAATAATATGGTTGGGTTTTTGATTCGAATTTTGTTAAGTATTAGATTTAGTAGTAAACTAGAAAGTATAAACCAACATACCACACCTACACGCACACCAACAGGTAATAAATGATGCAATTTCCTCTCTTTTACATATGCCCATAATAAAATAAAAAATTTATAACTTTTAAAGTATCTGTAACTACTCTATTCTTCCAAAATGAACCAAGATTTTCTACGAAAATTGTGAATTATTTTATTACGTGTAAAATTGATAATTTTGTTTAAACATATCCTTCTGCCGAACAATGGATGTGTCGCATCGTAATTCATTAGTTGTGAAATTTTAGGAAGGTTCTAACAGATTTATTGATCTTTGAAACAGACTTTAATTAATATATTTCGAATTTTCCAATGAAATGCAGACTATCAAGTATGATTCCAAAGATGTCCACAGAAGTTGGAGGAAGAACTATATATATATATATATATATATATAATATATATATATATAATATAATATAATATATATAATATATATATATATTATGGACAGACTATATATATATATAATATATATTATATTTATTTACTGCGGTTAATAAATGAAGAACCTCCCCATTCATAAG
>JABUQX010051051.1:22500-27500 GCA_015478945.1 Trachelipus rathkii
TTACTTCCTCAGAGTTTTTCATGCCATTCTGGCAAAGGAATGTCTGTGTAAGCGTAAAATTTAAAACCATTAAGGAGATCCTTAGCCGCGTCTTCTACGTCAAAGCGTACCAAGATATAACATCTATATTACCGTCTATATGAGTCACTGTACTTAAAGTTACGGTTTCCGAGTCTGTACCTAAAAATACAGTCCTCAGTATCTTACCTAAACATTATTTTGGCAAAGCATTGAAGACAGGAAACGTTGATTCCTAACTGTCATCGAAACGTTTAAATTTCCTCTTACAAAAACGCAGCCTAGAGAATACATTATTAATTTATTCTTGATGGCCTTAAATGAGGCACAAAAATGCTCAAAATTCGTCAGCGGTAAATATGATAAAATTAGAGATCTATTAAATAGAAAAAAGTACTTCGTAGCTAAATAACAACAAAGGAAAACAACAGCAACAATAATAATAATAATAATAATAATATAGAATAATAATAATAATAATGAATAATATATAATAATAATAATTAATAATAATAGATAGTGATTAATAATAATAAATAAATCATAAAAAATAATAAAATAATAAAATAATAATAATAATAATAATATTATTATTATTATTATTATTAATTATTGATTATTATTATTATTATTTTATTATTATTATTATTATTATTATTATTATTATTATTATTATTATTATTATTATTATTATTATTATTATTATTATTATTATTATTATTTTTATTATTATTATTATTATTATTATTATTATTATTATTATTATTATTATTATTATTATACATTATTATATTATTATATTTTCTTATTATTATTATTATTATTTATTATAGTATGTAGTAGTATAGTAGTAGTAGTAGTAGTAGTAGTAGTAGTAGTAGTAGTAGTAGAAGTAGTAGTAGTAGTATTGGAGGAGTTTGGGGTGAATGTTGTTACGTTGGGGGTTGCAGGATGGAAAAAGTAAGGTTTTTTTTTTAATCACTCTTTGAAACTCTAATACCACCCGACTCAGGTAGAAATATCAGACTAAGGCTTTTTTATGCAAATATTCATTTCAATTGGCAATTTTTAATTTGTTTTCATACTTTGGTAACACTAGTCGGTAAACATTCAAGTCCAAGCTGAAAAAATAAAACTAAGGCAAAAATTTAATTACGATACATTCATGTATGTTTAGAGAGAGAGAGAGAGAGAGAGAGAGAGAGAGAGAGAGAGAGAGAGAGAGAAGAGAAGAGAGGGAAATAGAAGAGAGAGACAAGAAGAGTATATATATAATATATATATAAATATATATATATATTAATATAATATATGATAATAGTATATATATATAATAATATAATATTATATATATTATATATATATATATATATATATATATTTATAATATATTCGAGAGAGAGAGAGAGAGAGAGAGAGAGAGAGAGAGAGAGAGAGAGAGAGAGAGAGAGATTCATTTCAAACAAATAATGTAAGGTATGCTTTAAAAGTTCTTTGTAACATCATCAGCTTAATTATGTGTAACATACATGTAATGTTTTAACAAAAATAAGAATTGCTGATTAATAAAGCTATCATAAATAGTTTTAACCTTAACCTCAAATAACCTTTCATTCAGTAATGAAAATATATCCTATTAACAGTGTTTCCCAACTGGGCCGTAGCGCCCACTGGTGGGCGTTCATAGGGAGGAAATGGTCAGTGGAAAAGAAGTTTTTAGTTTAGTTGGGCGATGACTTTATCCTTATAAAACTATAAACTCTAAAATAAAAAATGTAATTTAATAATATATTATATATATAATATTATATAATATATAATATAATAATATATAAATATATATATAATATATATTATAATTAATAATATATATATATATTAATATATATTATATATTATATAATATTGTATATATATAATATATATATAATAATATAGTATATTAGTATATTATATATATATATATATATATTATATAATATTATTATATAATATATATATATATATATATAAATAATATATATATATATAATAATAATCTATAAATATATATATATATAATGTATATAGGTATATTATATATATATAATATATATATATATATATATATATATATATATATATATATATATATATATATAATATATTATATATATAATATATATATATATAGTATATATAGGAATTGCTTGGAGGTATTTGAAAATTTGTTTCGAACTATAAAAAGTTTAATTTATTAAATAAAACTAATATATATGCCATTTTTCGAAAAAGTGAAATATGTTGCAGATCCTAAGTAAGGATAACGAACTTTTAATTGATCTTGCAATTATTGACAAACATCGGTATTAATTGCAATAAAAATGAACAGAAGTCAGGTTTTGTAAATGTCGTCATACTTTTAGCAAATGTGCCAATATGACTAATTAGAAATTAATATTTCTAGTGTACCATCAATTATTAAATGATATATATATATATTATATATATATATATATTAAACTAGTATATTATTATATATAATAAATATATTATATATAATAATATATATATATATATATTATATATATAATAGTATATATTATAATATAAATGAATATTTGACATGTTAATGTTTTGATTAATTCCATGAAAAAATATCTGTCAGATCTCTGGTCTTTCTGATTCTGTCAGCTTGTCAATTTTACGCTGTTTTCAAATTTTCGTTTGTTTGGAAGGTGTTTATAGTGTTGTTGAAATATGTTTTTTATTTTTTTTGAATTTTGATAGAGCTCATAGTCATGTCAGAATCAAAAAAAGAAAGTCTGTAGACAGTACAATGTGGAATATTTGAAGGTTGCATTTGTTCCATTGACAAGTAATTCTCAGCAGCCATTATGTCTTCTCTGTGAAAAAGTATTTACAAACGAAGCTATGAAACCATCCAGGCTTTCAGACCATCTAAGAAAAATGCACCCTGATAAGGTAAAAGAAGGCTTGCCTTATTTTAAAGCACTTCGAGATAAATATCATAATAGAAAGTCCATTCAAACAATGCTTACTAGTGCTACATCGAAAATTGATGACGGTTTAATCTGCTCATATAATATCTCAAAAATGATTGCCAAATCAGGGAAGCCTCATACCATTGGTGAAGAGCTACTTTTGCCAGCTATAGAGGAGGTACTTCGCACTGTGGTACATCATCCTTCACCAAGCCAAATTATTAAAGCAATTCCGCTTAGTAATAATTCTGTTCAGAGGAGTACTGATGAGATGCAATTTACTAAAAATTCAACAATTTGGTTTACAGTCAGACAAATCTACTCTGCCTGGCAATGAATCATTATTTTTGGGTTATGTGCGTTTATTAAGGATTCGAAAGTTGTTCAAGAGTTACTTTTTGCAGAGGAGCTTGAAACAGACACCAAAGGCGAATCAGTGTTTTCCACTGTAGAGCAGTATTTCAAAAAGAAAGAAATTCCAATGAGAAATATTATTGCTTGTGCGACTGACGGCGCACCAGCACTAACAGGGCGTTATAGAGGGTTTCTTGCATTTTTAAAGAAAGCCGTACCCAATGTTCTTACAGTGCACTGTGTCATTCCATAGGCACATATATTTTCTTAAATAAGTGACCGACTTAATAAACCCCTTGGTATTGTTATCACATCAATAAATAAAATTAAATCTCATTTTCTTAATTCCAGATTATTTCGACAGCTCTGCATCTCTAATGATGAAGAATTTGAACGTCTGTTGCTACATACTGAAGTTCGATGGCTATCAAAAGGCGATTGCTTAAGATGATTTTATTATCTCTTTAATTCTGTCACCGAATTTTTTCGAGGATCTAAAAATAACCATTTGAGTGAAGAACTCGGAGGTCTGCAAATGTGATATTGCATATATGACTGATTTATATAGTAAACTCAATGACATGAATTTGCTATTGCAAGGCAGTGATATAAATCTTCTTAAAGCAAAATCAGTTATTTGCTCATTTATTGCGAAGCTTTCAGTATTCAACCAAAATATTTGTCGTAGGGAGTTGTCTCAATTTCCGAACATGGCACAGTTGGAAAACGATGGTAATTCCATGTTAGATGACTATCTCCTGATTTTTTGTGATCATTTCAACTTACTGCACGAGGATATGAAGCGCAGATATCAAGATCTTGTAAATCTCCATGTACCAGATTGGTTAATCAACCCGTTTTCCTAATTATGCACAGATGAAATGGAGTAGACTATGCAAATGGAGTTGATTGATTCACAAAACGACCTAATTAAAGCCCCTCTTTAAACAATCATAAAAGGATATTTCTGAGAAGTACCCAAAGTTGTGGAAAGCTGTGAATAAATTTTTCATTGTTTTCCCAACTTAATATATGGCAAATCGTCGTTTTAGTGCTGCTGTCCCTCTACTGATAACTAAGCAGAGAAACAGCCTACAAGTCGTCAAGAGGGGTTGTGACTTTTAAGCAGCATTGAACTTTATATACTAAATCTTGCGAGTAAACACCAAAGTCAACCATCACATTAAATATATAAGTATAACTTTGGGTAAGTTATCAAATATAACATTTTATTTGCCTAATATTTTGAAACATGTGCCTTTATAAATAACTTCGTGTGTCTTTTCAACATAATTTTAATATAAAAATCTAATTTTGAATTTTGTTAGATAAGATCAGGTTAATTAGATGTTTACATAAGGTAAGGTAAAACAAGACTTCACAAACATAGCTGAGGTCACCAACCAATTGGAAAAGCAGAAAGATTAGTTGTTCAAATAAAAATATTTTACTATTTTTTCAATATTAGATTTTAAAAATTTATTTGTACTTTAGTAAGTGGGTTTATCTTGGTATTCAAAAGTTCAGCGTTTGGTAATCGGTTGGTGGCCGTTGAAAATAATTTTTTAGAGAAAAAACAAAAATTCAACTGGGGGTCTTCCAAAAGTTTCTGGGATTTCCCTATCTTGAAAGCTTTTAATTTCC
>JABUQX010051051.1:32500-36696 GCA_015478945.1 Trachelipus rathkii
GCGGAGATCGTGCTGAGGTATCGTCCTGCATAGGTCCTTATTCCTGATTGAATAGAGCACTTTTTTACATGGTTTACTAGTTCGCGTATCTTTTTAGCTTATCGTTTGGTCAAGTGGTAACACGCTTGGCCATAAGACCTTCGCGAGGGCCGGGATATATATATACTATATATATATATTTAAAATTATATAATATATATATATATATATATACTATAATATATATATATATATAATATATTATATAGTTAGAGGAAGGTAAAGGAGTTACTAATTGCGAGTAAAATGTCGAAATGCTTCTGTCTTCAGGACATATTAACTCGTATGCATATTATGTGTATAGTTTACATGTCGTATGAAACTATTTATGTTACAAATGTAAATGCAGAATTATGTAGAGTATACTACTCTTCGCAGTACCTATATATACTTATTATTACTAATTATATATATATAATAGTATTATATATATAGTATATATATTTATAATATACATATATATATAATATATATATAATATATATATATTTTAATATACATTAATGTTAATATATATATATATAATATATATAATAATATATATATATATATATATATTAATATATATCATTATATATATATATATATTATTATATAATATATAATATATATATATATATATAGTATATATATATATATATATATATATATTATAATATCATATATATATATATATATTATATATATATTAATATTATAAAAAATATATATATATATATATTATATAAATATATAATATTATAATATATATATTATATAAATATATATAAATATATATATATATATATATAAATATATATATATATATATATATATTAAATTATAAGTATATATATATAAATATATATATAATAATATATAGTATAATATATATATATATATATATATATATATATGATATATACTGTTTAATAGTAATATAGTTATAAGTATCTATATATATATATATTATTAGTAATATAAATATATATATATTATATATATATATATTAATAATATATACTATATATAATATATATATAATTATATAATATATATATTATATATATATTAGTTTATATATATATAAGTACTATAATAATATATATATATATATATATATATATATATATATATATATATATATATATATATATATAATTTTTTTTTCTCCCTTTTAAGGGGTTATTAGAAGATCTATAGGTCTTTAGATCTTAGGTGTCCGTGGTCAAACCTTGACCATAAGGACATTCCAAAAGACTTTTTACCAAATCCTACACACAAGTCGCAAGATTGCCATGCTTTTTCGTACAACCTTAAGCTCAGTTCCAGTTGGTTGACGAGATACTGGGAGCTTCTTCCAGATGTTTTATAGGACTCCGTCTTTATTACACCCACCGTTCCAACTACTAGGGAACACCACGGGGTCTATTGGTATCCCACATTCTTCCGTGATTTCGTGTTTGAGTCTTTGATATTTTATCTCCTTTTCCCTTTCATATATGCCACCACGTTATTATTATTTGGGACTCCCACTTCTATACTATAACACTTTTGATCTCTTTTATCTTTGACTACAATGTCCGGTCTATTATGGACGACTGCTACATCCGTTGGGATGACAGAATCATAGAATAGCAGCACCTCTTCGTTTTCTTCCATTTCCGGGGGATTGTGTTTCCAATAGTTGCCCGCTTCTGTCCTGATATTATACTTTTGGCACAATTTAAAATGGAATCAACCTGCAGATGGTGTTTATGCTTTTAGCAGAGTCATTATATATATGAGTAATATATATAATATATATATATATATATATATTATATATATATATATACTATATATATAATATATTATATATATATATATATTATAATTAAAAATTTGATAGAAAAATATGTACAATATATAGTAATATATATAAATTAATAAAAAAATAAGTAAATATATAGATATATATAATATAATATATATATGATATAGACTGTTTATTTTGTTCTAATTCAATTTACTAGTGTATAATTAAATCCCTAACATCCTAAATGAGGAGGAAAAAAAAAGCAAATAAAAGCAAATAAAACATTAAAGAAAAAATAAAAAAGGACAGAAGCAAAGAAACTTTAAATTTTTGCCAATATGATGAAACAAATAATTATAGTTCGATATATAAAAGTTTATTATCATTTATTTTTTATTTATTTACACTGAATAAAAGAATTCGATTATTTTTTGACACTTCGGCTCATCCAGTAAATGCATAGCATTAAATGTAATGTAAGTAATTAAAATAATATAATGTAATGTAATTTAATATAAAAACAAATAATATAATTTGAAGAAATAGAATATAAAATAATATATGAATACTATATAATAAAACTAATTTTTATAATACAATATAATATAATATATATATTTATAATATAATATTATAATATTAATGTAATATAATATGATATACTAAAATATAATATAGTAAGGTATCGAATTGATAAACAACCGACGAGAGTAGAATGAGCAAGAAGAAAATGTGAATCATTAACGAGTGAACATGAATAGAGTCATGAATCAATGATTCACAGGGGATAATATCAACCGAAGACAACCGGTCTTAACTTTATATCAAATGAACGAATGGATTAAGTTCGACTCTGCATTAACGAACGTTTTATACGGTTGTCTTTGTGAACGAATAGAAATTAGAAACGAGTCAAAACTCGATTTTTTTAAGTTATGAATTTCAGTACAAAAGAATTATCGTTCATTTAAATGAATTATAATTCATTCACTCCTAGAACTGATCATTGGTGAATAAATAGCCCAAATTCTATCCTTTAATCATCGTCCAAACTCTATATAAAATGTATGACACCAAACACTGCGCTCATTCACGCCAATTAAATTAAATACATACACATACGAAGCTGCGTGTGCAACCGGTACACCACGATTTTGGTTAACTGGGTTTGGTGTAGTGCGATAACATGAATTTTCGATTCTCTCACGCAAGAGCTACGTTTCGAATCATAGAAGGAAAACTTTCTGTGTCCTTCAATTATTTAGATCTTACTTACTTACTCTATTGCAATTGCTACATTAAGCAATGGCTAATTTATTTCACAGCACACAACTACACCTAAACAAACAAACACACCACACACACACATTTATATATATATATTATATCATATAATATATTATAATATATATATATATATATAATATATATATATTATAATATATAGATATCATATAATAATATATATATATATATATATATATATACTATATATATAATATGTAAATACCTGGACATAACAATTACATGGTCCATTAGAATAATATAAATAAGATAATAACTAAGACACTAGAGGCTTAATGTCTAAACATAAAGTGCGTTCAATTAGCAAAATCAATAGAAGGAAAAGGCAAACAAACTCCCTGAAAATAACTTCATGTAATGTTATATTCTGGATTTAGAGTCTTTTATAAGCAATTCAAATTCTCTGGCAATCACTTGGAAACGGGGTTCGTTCTCTCTCTCTCTCTCTCTCTCTCTCTCTCTCTCTCTCTCTCTCTCTCTCTCTCTTCTCTCTCTCTCTCTGCGTGGGCCTCTCTCTCTCTCTCTCCAATACTTTGTCCTTGTCTTTCTTTTTATGCTTCTAGTTGTCTTTCTCTCTCTCTCTCTATTCTCTCACTCTCTCTCTCTCTCTCTCTCTCTCTCGAGATCGTCTTCTCCCTCTCTCCGCTCTCTCCTCATCCTCTCGTCTCATCTCTCACTCTATTCTCCAGTCCCTTTCTCTATCTCTCTGTCTCTCTGTTTGCCTCTCTCTTTCGCTCTCTCTAATCTCTTCTCTAATTTTTTCCGTCTCAGAGCCCCTTCTGTCTGTCTGTCTGTGTCTGTCTGTCTGTCTGTCTGTCTGTCTGTCTGTCTGGCTCTCTCTGTCTCTCTGGTCTGTCGCTCTGCCTGCCTGCCTGTCTGTCTGTCTGGTCGTTCTTCGTCTGTCTGTCTGCTCTTGTCTCTCTCTCGTCTCTCTCCTCTCTCTCTCTCTCTCTCTCTCTCTCTCTCTCTCTCTCTCTCTCTTCTCTCTCTCTCTCTCTCTCTCTCTTCTCTTTTCTCTCTCTTCTTCTCCTCTACTTCATCTCCTCCTCACCTCTGATTCTCTCGCAATTTCTCC
>JABUQX010051052.1:0-5000 GCA_015478945.1 Trachelipus rathkii
AAAACGAGAGAGAGATAGTAAGATATATATATGTATATCTAATATATTGTATATATATATAATATCTGGTATACTATAATTATATATAGGGTAGTAATAGAGCTGAGTTTCTTTTCTACCATTATTTAGTTTATATTCTTAACTATTATTTTATCTGTTTTCGTCGCTTAGTTATTACACTATACTTAATATCAGTTTATGGGGAGTATAATGGGGATGTTTATTAGTATATATATATATATATATAATTATATATATATATAATATATATATTATATATATATATATATATATATCTTATATAGATATATATATAGTATAGATATTATATATAGTATATATATATTATATATATAATAATATTATATATTAATATTATTTAATATATATATAATATATAATATATATTATAATATTATTATATATTAATAATTAATATATATTTATTATACAGTATATAAGTTACTATATATATATATATATTATTTATTATTATTATATATATAATATATATTATAATATATTATATAATATATAATATATATAATATATATATATATTATACTATATATATAGAAGATATTCATATATTACTATTCAGTTTTCTACGCTAGTGTAGGACGTACGTGATTAGTGAATACAGAAATGAGGAGGCAATGATATAAAAACTGGAAGGAAACTGCAAGAAGAGTGATTTGAAAATCTGAAAAGGATAATTATATTGGATAGATTTATACTCTGAGAAGTAAAATAATATATTATAATGATTATTTTGGGACTTTAGGTTTTAATAGCTGATATGTTTACCAATTGATTATCCCTCTAATATTATAGTATAAATAGAAATTTTTTATAAGATACAATTTTAAAATAAGTATTTATTTTATAAAATATTATATATATATTAAATCCTAAATTAGAGGAGGACAACCAAATATTATTGATCAATACATAGTTTTCTAATTAATTATTTGAAATAAATATAGCATAATTTAATAAATAGTGGAAAATAAAAGAATTTTGAAAACTTATTAATATTAATATATGAAAGTGAAAGCTGTGTTTTCTACTACGTAGATAGTTTCGTATTAAATTCAATAGGAAAAAATTACTAAGTACCTGTCTGTAATTAATGAATGGGCACTGAAATAAACTATATACTACTCTATAATCTTTGGTTATTTTATTTCTATGTGATGAGTGGATAGGTGATGAAATGATTTGAAACTATCTAGTCACACTACACTATAAACTAGAGTACTTATGCGGTTATGGTTACTTATTTGTATAAAATAATAATAATATAATATAATTAATATATTATATATATATATATATATATATATATATATTAATTAATGATATAATATTATATAGTGGGAATATTGATACTTTAATACGTTACAATCACGTAAATTAATTTATATTTATCTATTTTTTTTTATCTTATGGGGTGGGGGGTAGTTCAGTATTTATAAATTATATACTAGAAAAATAATAATGTTTTACTATTAGACTATCTTTTTGTTACATAAATATAATAATTTATATTATAAATATTTTTTTCTTATTAAAATGAATATTAAATAAAAAACTTTTAAGACGTATAAGAGCCTTGTTGAGTTAGGGGAAAGTCGGGGAATAGGTAATAGGTGAAAGAGGATTTTTACTAAATAATCAAAAATCAGTTCCGTATATAGAAAGCTTAATTTAATTTTTAGTATAGATATTATTTATATTTTATATTATAATTATTAATTAATATTATTATATTATTATTATTTATTATTATTATATATTATTATTAATTATTATATTATATTATTTTGTATTTTATTATTTTAAGGATTTTATTATTATTATTTATTAATCTATTTATAATAATTATTATTATTATTATGTACTTTTATTTTAATTTTTTCTTATTATTATTATATTATTTTATATTGATTATAATTATTATTAATTTATTTATTATATTTTTATTTATTAGTATTATTATTTATATATTCAATTATTATAATTATATAATTATAATTATTATAATTATATATTAAATATAATTAAATTATAATTATAAAATCTAATTATATTTTATGATTTATTTTAATATATATTATTTAATTATAATTTATTTAATTATTATTATTATTCATTATTATTATTTATTATATTATTATATTTATTATTATTATATTATTATTTATTTATTATTATTATATATTATAATTATTATTATCTATTATTATTATATATTAATTATTATTATTATTATAATTTATATTATATTAATTGCTATTGTCCATTGGTTAATATTTTTATTATATATTATTATTAATTATTATTTATTTCATTTATATTATTTTTATTTACAATTATTATATCATTTTATTATATTTTCATTATTATTATTATATTTTTATTATTTATTAATTAATTATATTATTGTTGAATTAGTTATTTCTATATATATAGAGTTACTTGTGTTACTTTATGTACATTTGAATTATATTATATCATTTTTATCTATTGGAATCTTATGCTTAATTGTATCTTGAACTTAATTATTATCTATGGGATGTATTTTTATATTTTAATACTTTAATGTTTGTATAAAATCTATAAATTGAGTGATATTATATGTACTTATTGTATTATCTTTGATTAATTCATTTATATATAAATTATCATTATGATACTCTAATCGTTCATGATTTATTTATTATATATATATTATTTATTATTATATTTTAGTTATTATTATTATTATTAATTATATATATTATTATTATTAATTTTATTATTTAATTATTTATTGATGATCTTATAGTTATTATTATATAATTATTATTATATTATTATTATCTAAATTATTTATTAATAATTTGTTATTTATATGAATTATTATTATTATTATTATTAATTATTTCTTATTTTTATTATTATTATTATATATTATTATTATTATTATTTATTATTTATTTTTATGTTTTTATTATTATTATTATTTTATTATTTAATTTATTATTATTAATTATAATTTATTATTATATATAATTTAATTATTATTATATTTATAAATATTATTTAATTATTATTATTATTATTAATTATTTTTATTTTTAATTATTTTATTTTTATTTTTTTTTATTATTATTTTATCTTTTTATTATTTATTTAATTATTATTAATTTATTATTTAATTATAATTATTATTATTATTATATTATATTATTATTATTATTATATATATTATACTTATTATTATATTATTTATATTATTATTACTTTATTATTTATATTATTATATATATATCATTATTGTAAAGAATAATTTATTTTATGAAGTGTTAATATTTTTTCTATATTAATTGTATTATTTTCCTCGTTTATTATACACTCTTAATTAGATTTAAAGGGGGTAAACTTGTTTCAATAGTGGGACATCAGAACATACCATCTGTAGATATCTGTAAATTGTGTGTTTTTGATTATATGACAAAATTGGCGTATACTAAGAATCTTGGGAATTTAGAGACTATTAATTTAGAAAATTGCATAAATATTATTGAGAATAATTAATATATAGAGTATATTATATAATAGACATATAGATGAATAAGTAATAAAGATATGCATTTATACCTTGTACTCCGACTGAGATTAAGGAAATCATAAATAAATTAAAAATAAAGTAATAAAAATGAAAATAAAAATTAAAAAAAAAAAAAAAAATAAAAATAAAACTAAAATAAAAATAAAAATAAAATAAAGTAAAAAATGACGTGAATTAAGTGATTTAATATAGAAAATAGGAAGAATACAGTTAGATTAAAAAATAATGCATAAGATAGATATACAGAACGGTAAACATAATACCTAAAATAAAAAATAAATTATATAAAAATAAAAATAAAATAAAATAAAAAAAAAATAAAAATAAAATTAAAAATAATACATAATATAATAATATACATCACATTCATAATAATCGTCAAGTAAGTAATCAAGTAATAACATAATTAATAATTAACTGAAGTAATGAATTAAATATATGATGACGTGAAGTGGAGTGGGAAGTTAAAATGAGTGTATAAAGGCTAAATATATAAATTAAATAAATGACATCTCAATAATATAATTTTAAGATCATGAAAGCAATAAGAATAAGGAAATAGTTCAGAAAAGACATTGATATATAGAGACTATATACGTCATAAGGAGCGTAAAGGTCCGAGAGACCATGACAGAGAGGAAGCACGATGAGCCAGGAGAGAGGAGCCGGAAGCTGGAAGCACGGAGCCGGAGACCTAAGCCGCAGCGAAGCATGCCAGGAGCTGGAGGCTAGTGAGAGGTATGAAGAGATAAGTGGAGCGAGAGCATAGTGAGGTAATGATTAGAAAAAGAAATAACCGCAAACTAGAGAGACGGAGAACAGAAGAGTAGTAAGACAGAAATATAAGTAAAGGAAAAGGAAGCACCAAAATAAAAAGTAAAAGAAAAATGTAAAAATATGAAATGAATAATTGAAAAGAAAAGAAGAGAGAGAGAGAAGAAGTAGATAATAGATAATAGAAAAAAGAACAGAAATAAGAAAAAGAAAGAGAAAAGAGCATGAAGCGAAGAGAGAAAAATAAGAGGTATAGAAGAACCACAGAGAAAATGAATATAGTAAGCAGTAAAGGATGAGAAACAAAAGCACGAAAGATATATATCAAAGAAAAGAAAAAGAGAAAGAAAAGAAAAAGAAAAAGAAAAAGAAAGAGAAATGTACACAAAATATGAATAATAGACTATAAGAAAAGCATCAAAGATAGATAGAGGAAAAGGACAGGCAGCAAAATAAGATAAAAGTACAGACAGCAAAATAAGATAAAAGAAAAGAGTGCAAAATAAGATAAAAGGACAGTGTAAAATAAGATATGAGGACCTAGTTCAAAATAAGAAGTATAAAAGAAAGGAAGAAGAGAGAGAAATAAGAAAAAAGAAAAGAAAAGAAA
>JABUQX010051052.1:17500-22500 GCA_015478945.1 Trachelipus rathkii
TTTATTATTTATTTATTTTATTATTCTTATTTTTTCATTTATTATTATTATTATTTTTTTATTTTTTAATTTTTATTATTATTTTTTATTATTTTTATATATTATTATTGGTTAATTATTATTATATAATTATTATTATTAATTATTTAATATTAAATTATTTATTATTATTATTATTATATTATTATATTATTATTCTCTTCATGTTTGTATATTCTCAAAAACTTTTTCCTACTAAATAGATTTTAAATTTTTTTTAGCAAACACTGTTGTTGTTATAACTCTTACATTGGACCTTGCTAAAGTGCACATCTATTATAAATAAAGCACTGGAATCAAAAATTTTAGCACAACTTAGGCTGTTTCAATATTTATAGTAAATTTTCGTCATCAACTCTTTACGATTTTGTTTAGACATTTTTGCTAAACAGGCAGATTAATACTCCAACAGATCTTAAACTTCAAATAATCATTTATACAAATGGTTCCAACTCCCTAGGTTGGACCAGATCTTTGTATGAATAGATAAAGTTCTTAGACGACTTTTTTATGTTTCACTGCATAAAAAAAAATGTCCCCAAACTATCGTTTCCCGTTAAGATGACAAAAATAATTACATATAAAATTTTTCATCCCCGAAAAGACCATATTTACTTAATTAAAAAAGGTCAGTCTTCAACAACATACAAACAAAAACAATTACAAAAAAATCGCGTTGTAAAACTTAAAATCCTATGTTCCACACTATGCTTGTAATCTTTTTAATCGTTGCAACATTTTTTCAGACTAATATGCGGGAAAGGAATTAATGTTTGCGGTGAAGGAACTGTTTTTAATGATGGGAAATATTGAAGATTGTGATTAAAGCCCTGCTGTTTTCCGTTTTGGATTGTCCGAGCTTACGGAAAATGTAAGAAATGCTCGAGTTTGAGCTTCCGTTTTTGTGCCCAAAGCTTGCCGCAAGAATCGCGAAATACTCACAAACGTAAAAATTTTCCCTTATAATTCTGTAGGTGCTATTTCCCGGCCTTGCCCGGGAATTTAGAGTTCTTACTGAAAAAATATAAATGTAAACAAACATGACGGCGCGTGGTTAGGCCCGTTTGAATTGATGAATATTTTCATTCAATAAAATTAGCTTTAAAATTAATTTTAAAAATATATCCAAGTCGGATAAACTCCCATCACACCAATATTTTGATCAGTTTTTTGTAATATAAACCATGTTATTTTTTTTTAATTTTGCTTTTTTCCAAAACCCACTGCTCCATTAACCTAATCCATGTTTGTAACATAAGTGACTTTAATGAGAAATAGCTGCTTCGTTAAGTTGGGCGACGAAATGTCCGTTGTAAAGCTGGGTAAATAGCCATTTTCTTATCGAGGCGTAAAGAAACAATGAAAACAGATACGCACGGTCCTAAAATATCTTACCCAACACAACTAATAAATTTTCACAGAATTCCTTAATTCTCCACCCTCCAATAGAATCAATCTAATATTGTCCGTACAAAGAACAAGCTATGAAATCATCTCCCAAATTTAAAGCGCTATTAGATGGACAATGTACCCGACTCCATTCACCTATCCAAAGTGGAGTTTTGAGACCAGCCGTCCAAACAGCCGGTCGAGTTTAGTAATGCTCGTATTATTGGTACCCACATAAACTCTCGTTTTATATCCGTTCCCGAAATTACAAAGCGTGGGCCGAAAACCACTGGATGCTTACGGAAGCTGTTTAAATTTTTTAATTTTTCTTATTTATTTATTAGTATTATTAATTATTATTTATTATTTTTATTATTATTTTATTATTATTTATTCTTATTATTATTTTCAAAAGTTACAACGTATGCATGTTGTATGTATGTCATGTAAATGTATGTAATGCGTCCGTAGAAAAATAAACAATAGATGAAACTATCGCAATTCTATACTAATGAATTCACCCCGCGCAACCAACACATCACACACAAACAACATGAGTGCACCACACAGTATATAATTATATATATATTATTATATTATATCTATATAAATATATATATATATATAATATATATATATATATATTTATATATATATATATATATATATTATATATATATATATATATTAAATCTGAGAAAATCAATTCTTTCTTTACCTATTTTAAAAGGGAAATCCATACAGTCCTCATTTTTTTAATTAAGGCCATTTTAACCTATATATATTAACTAAAGACCTGGCGGTTCTAATCCTAAGAATATTTTTGAAATTAATATTAATATATATATATGAAATTATATACTATAATATATATACTAATATAATAGATACATATAATATATATATAATTATATATATAGATATATGATTATAGATATATAAGTATATATATATATATATATATATATATTTTTTTTTTTTTTTTTTTTTTTTTTTAACAGTTTATCACACCGCCTCACGGGCAAAACCTACTTTCAAGGAGGGGGGTGTTTTTTCCACTCAAACAAAATTTTCGCAAACTAACGCAATACCGGCAATAGCACAGAACGCGGGCCCTTAAAGTGAGGGGAAGATTAAAATTGAGTAGGAAACGACAGAAAGAAGGAAGAGAATTCACAACAGACGGTGGCAGGAAAGGAAAGGGGCACCGCAAAAAGGAACTAAGTTTCCCTGGAGTTGCTAACAAATCAACACAAAAACCATGTGCCGACACAGCACCCAGCAACCCCTTTGGTTGCTACGAGGGCGTCTTAAAGGAGGCGGCACGTGAGTGGAAAGCTCCCTCGAACACCTGCCGCTCCGGTACCTATAGAAAAGAATAAAGAAACCAACTCCGCGCCGCAAAGAATAGAGGGTCCTAGTGGAACTAGAAATACAGGACAGTTTTTTATAAAGTTTTTTAGCCTTTGACCTCGACCTATCCAAAAAGCACCGGTGCAAACCTGGAGCCCCCCAAGAATATGCAGTTGCAGTTATCATACAAGGGCCGAATGAGACCCCTTGTATCACTGGGAAACGGTAAACTGTGAAGAGGTAAAAAAAAGTCTGCAGCTCCTCAACAGAATCCACGTTTTTTGGAGGCCGCCTAGCCAACCATTTGCATTGTGAGGGTTTCCAAAAGACAATTTTTTTGTTTCATGTTAAGGCAAGGGTGTTTCTTCAAAGAGGAGGAAGAAGACGAAGAAGAAAACGACTAAAGATATCGGAAAGTTAGAAGGTGTCCTTAGAGGGAGATTTGTAGAAGTTGGGTTTTTAGAGAATTAAATTTTCACAAGGTTGCGCACGGACCCGCACCCCCGGAAATTCCCTATCCAGATCAGCCCCGAGACAATGGAATCTGGAAAGATTAAAGAACGAGAGGCAAATCTACGAAATAAAAAGAAGGAGCAGAATTGAAAATGAGTTGAAGAAATATATATATATTATATAATATATAATTATATATAATAAATATAATATTAATAATTTATATATATATATAATTAAATATATATATATATATATATATATATATATATATATATATATATATATATATATATATATATATTTATATATATATATATATATAATCCACAAAAACAATATCTGACAATTTACAATACTAATAGAAAATGATGTCTGCGTGTGGGTGCGTGAGTAATTATGTTCAATTGTGTGTATTGTTAAGTGTTCATTATTTATATTTAGGCGTTTGTGTACAAAACTATGAAAAAAAAGAAGAGGAAGAGGAACGAAAAACGATATTTGAAATAGTTTCAATTAATTATTTATGGCCTTGCAATTACAAAACAAAAACGGTGTTTGTTTGTTTGTAAGTTTGTACACACATGTGTATAGCATGTAACGCAAGCAGAATTTATTTTATCTAAAAAAACAAACAACAACATCAACGAAATTTTATAAAGGAAACTTCCGAGTTTATAACGACATTTTGTAATAAAAACAATGAACTCTAATTAGGGTAATTCACAGGGAGGTTCAACGGACGAAAATTTCGTTTGCTGTTTCCCCTTCTGAAGACCTAGGCTAGGCCATGAGCTTTTGAGTAGCGAACGGCGGAGGTTTTTGCGTTACGTCGTCCCACGCCCTTCCGTTCCACAATCGTATGTATATATATCATTTTTAACTAAATCATTGTACCGAAATGTTTATGAAGTGTTGAGTTTAGGTTTATAAAATTTAAAAGAGATGTGTGTGTTTGTTTGTTGAGATGTTTCTTTATTTGTTTAGATGCTTTTGTTTGTTTGTGGAGACGTTTGTTTGCTTTTTCTAATGTATGTTTGTTTGTTGAGAAATAAAAACTATTAAAATTGGCGATTTTACACCAAAACCTTTAAATATACAGTAACTGAAAATATTTGGAGCAAGGCAGTGGAATCGGCCTGAAGATATTCCGCCCCCAGTTTCGATTATATATGGATTTCCGATTTTGATTCTGATTATTGAAAATCATGCTTTTGCGATTCCGAATTCAGTTCCGATTACTTATAAACAGACAGACGTCTTTCAAGCCCGATTTGGATCCTAATTCTTGTTCCAAGAACGATTTCCAACCTTACTCAGATTCCGACAGCTAAATTGTAATCAGAGCAGTAAATAAATAAATAAATAATCAAAACGTTATGTGATTTGATAAAATTTTAAAATTTGATTATTTTTTTAACGATTTTTTTTTTTTAAATTTAAAATCAAACCTCTAAAGCAGTGTTTCTCAACTGCCGATCTTAATTGGGACCGGCACCTGTTCACGAAGAAATTTGAACAGTCTGTAGGTTCGCCTATAACAAATTTGAAATCAAACATTCATAATTGTTGAAAGGGGATAAGAATATAGAAGCCATTAAAATTTGTATTTTTATTACATGATGTATGTATTACTTTCGAATAAAATGCAATTTATGTTGTTAATATACACTTTTATCTGATATTTCAACTGGTCCGCGATAAACGAAAGGTTAAGAAGCGAAGCTCTACACTATTTAGATTTCCGTTTTCGTCACGCTCTTAAA
>JABUQX010051053.1:0-30716 GCA_015478945.1 Trachelipus rathkii
TGGACCGAGTAGATAAGATTTTTTTCCAGCGCCAACTCCGGCTCTATTATTTTAAAATAACCAGGCTTCATCTCTTTAAAATTGCGTGACTATAGCTCCAGCTCCAGCTCCGGCTCCGCCCAAAAGTAATTTATGCATACTGGCTCATCCTGAGAAAATTTATGGTACTCCAGACTTCACCTCTGTAAAAATTTAAGGTAGAGCACCATGCTATAGGGTCGTTAATCAACTGTGGAATAAAATAAACAAAGAATAGGGTATAGGAAGTCTGCTACAATGATTTTTAGGATTAAATTTTGTATTTACTTTTGTTAATAATAATTAAAAAAAAAAGATTCAATATTTCATAATTTTTATTTTAATTTTAATTTTAATTACACCCACAGCAGGGTCGGGGCTGTCAGGCTGGATGGGAGTAGAGGCTCCGATTCGAGTTAAATGTCGGTTGCGAGAAATTATAATGTTTCGGTGCTCTGTATGATATTAATTAATTATTTTTCTATCGGTTTGCAATGTCGGCAAGAAAATATAGATAGCTTCGAATTGTGTAACGAAAAACAGTTGTATTGGTGTTGCCTAAAAGAAGTGCAATTTTTAGTATTATATGACGTTATCTACTGTATTATTATGATTATTATTATTATTATTATTAATATTGTGTATTTAATTATTATGTATATTTGATATATTCATTACTATTAGATATTATTATTAGTTATAATAATAAGTAAATAATATATTTAGATTGGTGAAGTTTGTCTGTGAGAATATTTTTATAAAGATATCATAATGTCTTTTCCAAATAGCATATATTGACATGTAACTTATTATATGTATTACGTTGATATTATAGGTATATAGTATAGTAAGTACTATCATACTTAGATATTAGTACGTATGATATATGACGAAGTATAGTGTATATAGAGTATTAATCGGATATGGGTATAGGGTAGTGGCTGGATATAGATAGAGTAGTATAATCATGTAATACGGGTGACGATAGGCGCATATATTTGAGACGGCGGAGACTGAGAGATTTATTCGAGAGTAGCGGAGGTATATTATTAGGTAACTTGTATCTAGTATCACGAGGGGTATCCGTAGAGCTCGGAATGTGGGTTAGGTAAGGGTCAAGGTTACGTTAGGATCGGGTAGAATGGGGCTATATAGGATACGGGGCAGGGTATGGGTAGTAGGGCCGCGAGTACTAGTGAGATGTAAGGTAGTGGGGGGGCTGGAGAGAGGAGGCGAGCGGGAGGCAGGCCGACGTAGGGTGGGGTCGCAGCCAGGCGCGAGAGGTGGTGGGAGTCGGCGTCGGTGGACGGGCTATGATGTATTACAGATATATATATAGCTATAGTAATACGTATCTCTCTCTGTAGAGTAGGATACTAAGTATATATATATATATGAATATATATATAGGAAGAGAGAGAGAGAGAGGAAGAGAGAGAGAAGAGATTGAGGATGAGAGAGAGAAAGAAGAGAGGAGAGGTCAGCTGATAATCTCTGCTTCAAATACTGGAAAGATTCTTTTCCTCTGGCATATTTTTGTGGGAAGGAGAAAAACATTTCAAGTGGATAAGAAACATCAAGTGGCTTTACCATGTGCAAAGAAAATAGCGTAAAAATATATATATATATTTTATGTAAGTTAGTTAGGTAAGGTAAGTAAGTTAAGGTAAGTAAGGTATGTTAACTTGTGTTAAGGTATAATATTTATAACTTATTACTGGTGGCAACTTTAAATCTTTAGGCTTATTGAGGTTAAATAAAAAAAAAAACTGTCTTAAGAAAGAAAAAAAATGCAAAATTTTAGTAAATATACTTTCTCGGTGAACGATCCTACTGAATAGCCATATATATACAAGACACACAGCAGTGCCACGACACCACAGGCACAGCGGCAACGACACACACACACACACACACACCCACAGCAACACACACACAAGCCAGGCACAACACACACCACACAACTATCACACCACATGCACAGCACACACACACAACTATATCTTGATATATAATATATAATAATATAAGTATAGTATAGTCTGTATATATGATGATTAGAATATGCATATATAAATATATATAGGTATTAGGCGGGACCAGAGGATGCGTTATGTATAAGGGCGTTACAAGGGTAAGCAGGTAGGTGAGCTTCTCTACCCGGCAATATTGTTGGAGCTTCTTTTTTAATATAATAAGAATTAAATTCTTTAATTACTAAATTATTAAGAATTTCAAAGTGAAATTGTGAAAAAGACATCTGATTATAAAATAATAAAGAAAATCTGAGACGTATTCTCCTTGTAGTAATGTAAAATTAAGAAATAAATTCATTTGGAAATTTCCTTCCTACTCTGTATCGGAGAGAAAATAAAATGTCCAAGATATGGCGACATTTAGACTCTTTCATATTTCATATAATAGATATATATGGAAAGCTGGCATCATACCTTAGTTGTATGACGAAAAGATAGCGATAAAATATTTACGTGGAAACGAAAAATTTTACGTTCACGGTGAAAAGCGACGAATAATTGAAAATGGTGAACAGAATTTGAATCTCTCTCTCCGCGTCATCTCCGTTCGGAGTCCTCTCGGGCTTTCTCTCGTATAAGTCAGTCTTATAGTAATTATAGAATACAGGTACTAGGTGATGTATGTTACTAGGTTAACCTCGGTATTAGTATTTAGGATAGTATATAACTATAGTATAGGATATACTAGTTAGTAGCTATTATAGGAGTAGGTATATATATATTAGTATATTGACTACTTAGTATAAATATCATGTAGTACGATACTCCTCCAAGTAGTAATCTTCAAGTAAGCACTTGATATATATAAGCGTAACGGGCGTAGATTATTAGTAGGGGTAATGGTAGGTGATGGTAGGGGGGGTATCTAATAGTAGGTAATAGGGGGTATAGACTGTATGTGGCGGTGGGGTCAGGAGTAGAGTATTGAGAGTTATGGGGTAAGAAGATTAGTGTAGGGTGTTATTTGGTTTATCAGTAGTTATTAGGCGGTTCTATTGACATTATAATTATATTAATGATATGCGATATTAGTCGAGGTTCAGCCTCTAAAAGCCACAATCCAGATCAATAAAACTACAACACTAACATGGGGAAAGGAATACATGCTGGAATCCTGGAAAATTAACGTTGATGCAAACTGTAAAAAAAAAAAAAAAAAAAAAAAGATCATCCTCGAAAAGCTACAAAAGCTTACAGGAAATAAAATACATTTTTGGAATCTCTTGTAAAAATTCTTCGAGTAGAAAAAAGGTAAAAAACAAATAAACAAAAATTGGCTAGTGTTTTTTGTGGGGGGGTGTGCATGTATATTTAATATGTATACTTACAGTAGTATGTATAGTATATATATATAATAATTAGTAGTATATATATGGTAATATATATATGGATATATATAGATACTTATAATATATATATTAGTATCTAATATAAAAGTTATTGTAAAGTATTACACGGCCAATTAGGGGCTCGAGCGAGGTAATCACGGGGGAGTTTCCAGTACTTCCGTAGGGAGGGTCGGGAAGCCCGCGACATCCCTAAATACCAAGAGCGGGGGTTTCGGAGACGCTCCCCGTTAGTAATTAGTCCTATGCCCTGTAGTTCCACAGGAAAGGCCGAGAGACCCTGACTCTGTCCATCTTGGTCATTTCTCACAAGCGTTTGCTTATATATTAATATATATCTCTAAAATGAGTGAAAGTTCTATTATTTAACGAGTTAACCAATCAAATGGTAAAATAAAACAATTCTTTGATAGGAATTTAAAATATTGTTTCTTTTTATTATTATTCTATTTCATTCACTCGCTTCTATATGTATGCGAAAAATGTTATTTCGTCTGCTGTAAGGCTATTTGTAGTTTTTGAGATATATTTATTTTAAATTTTTTTTTTGTGTTTTTTTTTGTTTACATTTCCGACTAAATATTGACACATTGCCAGCAATGTATTCTTTCCCCGGTAGCTGTGGTAGTTTTGAATAGTGATTGGTGGCACCATGTAGAGGCTAGAGCCATATATATAGTGATATATTGTATATGTATATAAATATATAATTATAATATATCATAATAATAGTATATATATATATAATATAATATATAGTATATATATATAATATACGTATATATAATAGTATATATATTACTAATATATATAATATATATAATATAGTTAGTATAATAATATACCCGTCGAACTTTTTCATCATTCTCCTTGTTATCGTTATTACAATGGACACTGTCTTTCTGAATTCTCTAGTCGAGTAACAACTCCTTTGAGGAGACTCATGACCTTTCTCCGCCCAAATCTTCTATGGGCCGAGATTTAACCTTAGCTCAATCTTTCATTACCCAGTGTAAATCTGGAACACCCTTCCTCTATATTCAACTTCTTCGATGTTGCACATTCCACGCTGTTTATTGGGTCATGTCGACCTTTAATTTGACCTTTAATTTGACCTTTGATTTGACCTCTGATTTGACCTTTAATTCTGGTTCTCCCTTACTCAGGTGGAATTTTGTATACCTCAGGCCTTTGCACTGGAGAGTTTAATATTAATATATATATTACGATTGATATAAGGTATCATAGTATAAGTATTATATATATAGTATTATATAAAAAGTATATAATATCTTAATATAGATATATAGTATATAATAATAATATATATAATTATATAAGATAAAGTTTGAGACTTGTTTAAGACATATAAACTGTAAAGTTGGGTGGGTGGGCTAAATCGACACAAAGTAAGCATGCACAATGGTAAGGCCTGTAATAGTGGGGAGATAAGATAAATACTAATGGTTGTTACAGGTTAAATAATAATCATCATACAGACAACGAATATAATGCAGACGTATCAAATTTTTTTTACACAAATGCTGACATAGCCGGCTAAAATAAAAAAGATGCGCTGATTAGTTATACCATAATAGATGAGAATCTAGACATTGTTTGCATAACTGAGGCATGGGTTAATGAGAATTATATGGAGACTCCTTTTCAAAATTTTCTTAGAAGATGATGGAGTATTATTATTATACCTTGACGTATAGGAAAGAAGGGTGTGTCGTGCTCGCTTTTATGTGTTAAAGCAATTTCAATCTGTTACAATGACCGACTTAAAATTAATCATGATAATATTGAATCAGTGTGGGATAGATATCCTTATACACAAGAAAAATCATATGAATAGGGGCATTTTATAGACCTCCGTCTGGCAAGTCCAGAATTGTATGCTCGAAATGTGAGATAGTAAAAATTGAGGAGCAGCTGCCACAGTAATGAACAAGGTAATAGTCCATAATGGTGACGTTTTAATTCGCAATCGATTGGTGGAATTCTGTCTAATAGGGAGCGTAGTAGTTCTGCTTCATTAAATTGTAAGTACTAGAATAACTTTTGACCCATCGTGTCAAGAACCCACAGATAGATGCACTTATTAGACCTAATATTTAACTAAGATAAAGTGGTGTGTGATGAAGTAGTTAGAGTTGAGGAGAATTTAGGACTTAGACCATCAGATGTGTATATCTTTGTCCTAAAGGACCTCTGGTTGGTCATTGTGGATGGCGGTGATTTGTGATTGGCGTTGATGCGTGGTGTTGTTTTGCGGCCGACGGACAATGTGGTGGTGGTGCCGTATGGTTTGGCCGGTACTAGTACGCTTGTGGTGGGGGTTGTACAGCTGGCGGTTTGCGTTTGGAGGGGTGGTGGGGGGCGCGCTTCGTCGGCTGGCTAATTAGATTAATATTAATGGTATATGGGCCCAAATTGCAAGTTAATAAGCAAAAGATCTTAGATTTCCGAAGCAATGGGATTTTTGCAATTCGAGACATGCTAGTATAACTGACTGGGAAGAAAGAGTTTTAAAGAACCAAAACTGTTTCATCAGTGGGAACATTTAGAAAATTTAAGAAATGTGTTCAGTCAGTATGTTTTAAACATAAACCCTTAGGGTGGCGAAGAGAAAAACCTGTTTGTGGAATAGAGAGTATAGTAGAGAAATTAATGGAAAAGCGTCAGATGTTTTAAAAATATCAAGGCGTAGTAATCAGGGAAGATTATTAGAAAATTATAGGAAAATAGAATTAACTTAACCATCATAAAAGGCAAAGAGAAGGCAAAATTATTTAGCAAGGAATAGATTGAACACCCAGAAAATTTTCCACGCTATACATTAAAGAAAAATACAACAAACAACCCAAATACAGAAGACGGAAGATAGGAAGTCAGATAAATGCAACATTTTCCATGCTATTTTGCTTCAGTGTTTACAGAGAAAGATAGATAATAGTGCCAAGACAATAGTTCTGTAGCATTACAAATGACTTACAGAATTAGAATTTGATGTAAAGTATAAACGTTTATTAGATATTGACCCAAGTAAAGATGCAGGCCCTGATGGTATATATGTGTAGAATTCTGTAAAGAGGGTGTTGTAAGCAATGTGCAAATAGGCACTGTACTCTGATTTTTAAGCGACTATAAAGTTTGGTGACGTACCAGATGACTGGAGAACGCATATGTTGTGCCTAATTTAATATAGAAAGATAGTAGTAAGGAAGAATTTGGGAAATATATGGCCAGTTAAGCTTAAGCATCGTCTGGTGTAAAGGTTCTGGAAAAGTGACTGAAAGGTCATATAGAGAGATCATTTAGAAGATAACAAGGTATTGGTATGACTCCCAGCAATGGTTTCAGAAAGGGGGGTAGATCGACAAACCTTTTAGAATTTATGGAATACATTACTGACTGCAGAGATCCAGTATTATATATTTAGACTTAGTAAAGCTTTTGATAAGGTTCCCCCCATAAGGCTGATGAAAAAGTATTGAATGTGGTATAGGTGGAGTGGTACATGGCTTTGGATTAAAGAGTGGTTTGCGAAATAGAAAACAGTGTGTAACAACTAAATGGGAATAAATTATCATGGGAAATTAGTGGAAAAGCTGGTGTCCCACAGGGTTCATCCTGGGGCCACTATTGTTGCTCATATATAGTATTAATGATTTCAGGACAGCGGATCAAATGCAAGTTTCTGTGCTAAGTTTGCAGAGATCACAAAGTGGCCACCTCAGTTAGAACAAATAGTGAAGCATGCATAAAGATTACAAAATGATCTGATAAACTTCTTGGGTGGGCAGTTAAGTGGCAAATGAATTTAATAGTAAAAGTGTAGGGTCTTCCCTAGGTACTCAGATAAAATTTTGTGAACTACGAATGAATGGGAGTTGCTGAGCTGTGGACGCAAGATAAAAGATTTAGTGTGATATAAGCATGTGATTTGGAAAGTAGCAATCAATGTTGGAAGCTAAATAGCTAATAGATGCTGGCATAATAAATCGCAATGTTGTTTACAAGAGAAGGAAGTAATAAGTAAAACTGTTAATAACCACAAGTTAGGCCAATACTAGAGTATTGTGCACAAGTTTGGGCGCCCTTATTAAAGAAAGACTTAGATATCTATAGAGAATGCAACGTAGAGCAACAAGGATATTGCTGGGTTGGAGGGTAAGAGCTATGAGAGGAGAGGCTGAGGAGTTGGATGTTTTCTTAGAAAGGGCGATTTCTCAAGAAAAACTATACAGATCTACAAATATTTACCAATCTATTTGATAATCATGAGAGACCAATAAATTTTTCATAGTAGAACATAGACAGGTGACCAGGGCATAGTAAGAAACTTAGAGGAAAGCATGCCATCTTGATATAAAAAACCTCAGTAATGTAGGGTTGTTAAATTTGGAATAGTCTGCCAGGAGGTTGTTGAGTGTGACTCGACTCGATCGCAACATTTAAGAAACGGTTAGAATTTGTCTGGATGGGTTGGGTAACATATAATATATTGCGAAGGCAAATTGGCGGGTTTTAGTTATAGCAGTTATTGTGAGATGGCATGTGTGACCATAACTTATGTATTAATGCATGTGGATGCGTTTTGGGTATCATATTTATATACATTAGTTTTGACTAAGCAAATTGGTGGATTTGTAGTTACAATAATAGTTTTTATAGGTGCTTTGTGGATTTGCATGAGCATTCTGTTTTGAGGTAGGTGGTTACTGGGGCAGTTCACGATAGGCCTAAGTATGTGCTTTTGATAAGAGCTATCTTGCTTATTATGAGCAGACATTGACAGAGAGCTAACTCGTATTGCTCGAATATATATCAGCATGGTAAGTATAAAAATATATATATATTAGTTATCACAAAGAAGAGTATTGATTAAGATAAGGGGAAGACCCTATCAATAATAATTTGCTCTTAAAGAAGATAGTACTAGTACTACGTATTATATATAATATTATATATATATTATAAGATTACATATAATATATATAGTAGGATTATATATATATAGTGATAATTATATGTATAGGTTATAATTATATATATATATTATAGAGATATATATATTTATATATATATATTTAATGAATATATAGAATATATATATATATAATATATAGGTATATATATTATATACATATATAGATAATATAAGTATATATAGTATAGTATATATTAGTATATATATATATATATATATATATTATATATTATTAGATATATACTATATAATATATATAGTATTAATATATTAGGGATGTTACCGATAGTTATCGTATCGGCTATCGTAGTATCGGCCATTTTTTTGGTATTGGTATGGATCCGTGATTGGCTAATATGGATCTTGAGTGTCTTACTTTGGTGAGAATATAGAACTTTAGATTCAAGAATAATCTAGTCGCATATACTAAAGGTTTCTAATAAGGAATGCCTTAAGCTAGCGAAACCACAAGAATGGCATCTCCGACGTGAACCACTTCTAGAAGGCATTTAAATAACATAACAGGACCTTGCTCGCGTGACAAAAAAAAAAAAAAAAAAAAAATCACAGAGGTTGGACAGTCGCTTACGCAACCCTCATAAAGTATTGAAAGCACAGTACTGATAGTGACGATGTGGCTTTTCAGCAAATAAACCTACTGATAGATGAAATTTTATTGATATGTGAGCTAGCGATAGATTTATGCCGAATTGCATTGACATTCGTCATTCACCGCTTCAAAGAACAACCAAAGGAACCGTCATCGAAAAACTGAAGATCAGTCATTCAGTGGATTCAAAGAGATAATGTCAAATTTGAATCTTGAAAGAGGAGATGAGGCTCTACTAAAAACTATGGAAGAGCTGCCACGAAAAGATCTTGTCATGTGGTGCAAGAAAATGGGCCCAAGGTTCCATTATTATCTAATGCTTGCAAGCAAATATTTAGCAGTCCCGCTCATCAGTCGAGAGCGAGCGGATGTAGCGATGTAGGTGGGAATGTAGAACACGCGTCGAAGAGAACAGCCTCGCAAGAATGCTAGTGAAGCTAATTGTTTTTGCATCAACAATTGAGAAGTTTTTGATTGAGTTTATTGACATGATATCGTATCTTTACTTAAAGGAGGAATATGATTATTATTGCATGTTTGAATAATAGTGTTTGTTATTTTTGTCTTTTTAGGCTTGATAATTGAGGTCTCTCTTTCCAATAATTTTTTATTCTTTATTATTTACCTAGCTGTAAGAATCGTCTTGTTAATTGTAATCAATGTTAAGAACATAAAAGCAGTAAGCTAAAGCTTTGTTAATACTTACTGAAAATGGAAATGTGAATTTTGGAAAAACACAACATAAAAAAAGTTAGTACATGATTATATTTTTTTAGCAGTTATTTTAATTTATGAAAATAAATGAAAATATTGGAACCAACCAAATATGAAATAAATGACTTAAGTATTTGGTGTACTGGGAATGCAATCGCTGAGTTGCCTACCAGTGCGAAAATGGTATCTATTTAATTACTGTCATATTATTCATATTAATTAAAGACGCTAACTGAATAAGTTGTTTTCACATTAAAATAGTTATGGTATCGGTATGCCGGCCTCTTTTCTGGTATCGGTACATCTATATACAGTAATTATATATATATATATTAGGTATAGGTATTAGTATATATTATATAGTATTATAGTATATAATATATATAAATATAATATATATATATATAATATAATATAATATCATAATAAATATATATTATATAATATTATGAAACATTTAAGGGAATGCAATTAATTTTTATAGGTTCGTTTTTTCTTTCAAACATTTAAGACTTCATGAATTTAATATATATAGATATACTTATAAATATATATATATATATTATATTATATATGATAAGTATAGTATATATATATAGATAATATATAAGTAAGGTAAATATATATATATATAATATATAGTATTATGTATAATATATATTAGTATAATATATATATATATAGTAATATATAATATAATAGTAGAGTTTATTATAGTAAGTGAGAGTATATATATAGTATAAGTATATGTACAATAATAATATCATATAATAATATATTATATTAATATATTTATATATATAATATATGGAACTTATAAAATCAATTAATTTTTTAATAGAATTAAGAATCCTTCCAAACATTTAAGGATCATGAAATTTAATATATTAACGATATATAGGATATATTAAATATATATAGTATTAGGCATATATATATATATATATAATATATATATATATATAGATGATATTATATATTATATATAGTATATATATATATATAAGTATATATAATATATAGTCCGTTAAAAATAGCGTGTTGAAGTTGTGTCTGATGTTCGTCAAGGCACGGCAATCGAGCAAGCAAGAGATGTCCTGTATCGTCGTTAGTCTGGGAAAAAAACATCGTTGTCACTTGTCACTTGTCGAGAGAGTGCTTTATTGATTCTAGATTTGTACTCTTGAAGGAAGGGATGTTGCACAGAACGGAGACTGGACAGCATTTCACGGGTTAGACGGTCGAAAGTTTGGTCCTAGGGGATATTTCGGGTGGACTTGTTTGAAGTATGGTGTTATTTGGATATAATTTTTTTTTTTTATTTATAATTTAAAAGTTCACACCTCACGGACATAGCCCTATTCTAGGAGAGGAACGTTCTCTAGTAATTTTCTCCCTAGGAGTCCGGCAAAGGACGAATCCGCGCGCCTTGGGGGGTCCCCAGGACAATGGTGGGGGTAGTGTTGCTTTGCGTCGCTGGTTGGAGGGCGTGGTGACTCCGTCTCTCTACCGATTGAGCCACGGTAGCGGCATGTGTGGAGATCGTTCTTAAGATTAGTTGTTTGTGAATGTGCTTAGTAATGGGAGTATCCGGAGGTAGTGAGGAGAAGAGTATTGTACATGCTAGAATAGTAAAACGCTGGTGTGATTTTTTTCTTCTAGGTGCAAAGGATTTTTGTAATGTTTAATGCAGAGGGTGTTCTGTTTAGAGTGATTTATTTTAAAATTGAAAGTCTATCATATCAAGATAAGTTTTTAAAGAGAGGATGTTTGTTTTAGTTATAAATGATTGGTGGGTGTAGAGGGAAGGCAACCTGTTATTATTCTGAGCTTTATTTTATACAGTTTCTAATTTCTTAATATTAGGAGCCCAAGCAGGTGATACATAATTTAGGGGGGGGGGATGTACTTTATGTATATTATTGTGAGAGTTTCTTTATGTTGGCCAAAGTTTCTTCAAATTAGTGTTTGCAATGATAGAGCAATCGCCAAACAAATTGAGGGTCCCAGGTTCGCAACTGGTCGAGTGAGAGAATGTGAGCTATTCTCTCCTTGGGCTTGACTTCGTCCTGCTCGGATTTAATTGGGTACACCCCTACTCCTTGGTTAGGGCTCTGCCCGTTAGCGGTGGTTGTTTATCTGTTAAAAAGAAAATGAGGCTCTTGAAATGATACTGATTCGAGGAGTGAATGTTCATATGAATGGTCATATATGAATGTTCATATATGAATGTTCATATATGAATGTTCATATGAATGTTCATATGAATGTTTATCAAAGATCGAACCAAGGATATTGGATTGTCTACCAAAAGGGGTCTATCGTTTTATAGGAACATTGCTGGGTGGGTGTTAGATTCTCTTCTGTCTGATGTGAGTAAGAAAGAGCAAGAAATAGTGAATTTTTGAGATGATACAGTCATTTTGTTCGTTGTTAGCCATTGGTCCATGCAGTTGGTTTATATATTGATGCAGTTCTCTGCATGCTACATTTATAGAAGAAGACTTGAGCTGTGACTATAGGTGTAAGAGATCACAGCATATCTATAACTATTATCTATATATTAATATCGTAGAACGATATATAGTGTAATATATGAGATGTATACGAATCATGTGATATCATTATATTAGAAGTATATATATATATATTAATATATTATGTTAATATATGATAGTATAATGATACCCACATTGATATAGCATATAATCTATTAAAAGTATATAGTATATATAATATATGATATATTATTAATAGAATATATAAACGATAGAATCAGACCGGCAAGGGGTACTGGATCTTGTGCGGTGCTATGCTCATGGTGTATAATAACCTCACGGAGCAGGCATAACGTGACAAGACCAATGCTATGATGGAGTTTCGGCGCTGTGGCCTCCGGTCCCTATCGGCTAATGTGTGGAGTTGACACCTAGAACCTTCTTTTATCTCTTCGTTCTGCCCCGTCATTCGAATAATTATATCTTTCAACTCCTGCCTCGTCTCGCCTTGCCTCCTCCCCGCTACCATTCCCTCTCTGCCTCCTCCTCCGGCCTCCTCCTCTCCTACAACTGCTTGCGCTCCTGCGTCCTCCTCCCCTCTTCCACATATTTTTTTTTGAAAGTCCAGTAAAAATTAGAACATCGGTTGAACCGTGGTGAGCAGTTGACGTTAGATCTTTGGTTCTTTCTTTTATCCCGTCCCAACAGCCTTGGTCTATCCGGTGCACTTTCCCTCATGTCTTCAGCGCCACTGGACACTTCTTTGCCCGGTGGAATGAGGGACAGGAGAGCTAAAAGGTACCTGTTAGCAATCACCTTGTAACCTAGCCGGCCAATCTGTCGAGGAACCGAACCTCAGCAACCACTAAAGAAGCCGTTGGTGCCGATAGCTTGGTGATAATACTATGTGGTTCTACGTATGAAGATTATTAGCTCCCGTTGGTAAGCCAGTGAGGGGGCGAGTAAAACCCCGGGCGGGAAGTCGCGGACACATTCTTCTCGACGCCTCACCATTCAACGAGCCTATCCCCTTACTCACGAGTACAGGACCTGGTGACAGGTCAGGGGGTTGTGGGTGCTGCCCACTGTAATCCGTGTTGCTAGGCAGAAGAACAGCCTCGATTATGAACCTAGGGATCTGTTGTGGGCTCGTCCTATGACGTTACCTTCTAAGTTCATGTCAGTAATTACTAGTTATTATGCTCATATTATGGAGAAGAAGTCTAAAGGTTTAAATATATTAGAAAACGGGCATCTGTCCAAAGAATAACGTTTCATAAACAAGGCAAAAGCAACACAGACAGCAGATACGAACAGTACAGCATATCCAATAGACCGAGAATCTTGTCGGTTCGAGCACGCCTGAACCCATACCATCGGTACATCCATATTGCACTAGAACCAGGTGTACAAATACGCAAGCTGAGCTCTTTTTTTCTTACTACGAGTCTGCTCAGCCTCTGCATAACCTCAGCGTATTGGTCGCCGATATGGACCTTAAGAACCACACAGGTGCCCAAGACGTATAGGACGGACAATACCTCGAAAAGGCCTGCCCCGTCATAGCTCGTGTCTCCCATTCCTGTTTAATTCATATGCTCGCTGCCTCGCCTACCCGACGGCACTTACACCCAATAGATCCCCCAAGATATGTCGATCTGTATTGCCACGCACGTACCTTCCAAAGCTCTCAACTGACAAAAGAACCAGTGCATTCTAGCGATGCACTTAAAAAAGCATTAAAGAAGTGAAGACCCGCCTAACGTCGACCGCTCAATGAAATGAAGGAGCCCTCTCTCGCATCAAGCCGTACACCCGCAATCAAATTCTACCTTTCAGCCTTAATTCTCTCGTGTAAACCATCCCTCTTATTCCATTCTGAATATATAAGAAAACAACACCCAAAGGCATATTACTCTTAAAGCAAAAGGACGAAGAATTGGAAAAGTATCATCAAAAGACTATAGATCAGCAGAAAGCACCGACTCTTATACTGCTACTAAGAATCTTACAGCTTTCCCCACAACGTACACCCGGATACTCAACAGATCATCGAAACACAAACCTCGTGTAACATGCCAACACGCGACCTTATCACATCCAAACATGTTCCACCTACCAAAGTGAAAATTGTAATAAAAAAAGCCACTGGAGACCTCAAAAAAATTGCAATCACAGATGGTGCTTAAATGGCAGCGGTTGTCATACCCCGAAAAACTGTAGGGGACCCGCCTGGAATTCCCGAGTTCGCCGGATGAAAATTCACATTCGCCTTGACAAACACAAGGTGTCCAATTGCAAAAACGTGAGGACTTCACAGTGCATCTTTTTAAATGCCCGTCTTACTGTTGAACAGGAGTTTTGGAGTTATGTACTATACAATAAATTGAAGCAGGAGAGATGCCACTACACCAGCTCAAAGACAATGTCCTACAAGATAAAGTCAATCTTATGCTACACACTGCAGCCAGCCCTCCGTGTCCACCGCTTGTTAACCCACAGACTCTAACTCCATTCCAGTAGAACTTCTCGTACCAAATGCCAGCAAACTCAGCAGCTGTACTGATGACCTGTCCAACGCTGGCATTGACCTATAGATCGACTTCTCAAATAAGTAAAAAACCAACCCTTTATCAATCCCGTCCCAAAAATACTATCGAACAACCTACCCGAGTACTGTTTCCAACTAACCAACAATAGAAAC
Source organism: Trachelipus rathkii (assembly GCA_015478945.1). NCBI lineage: Eukaryota > Metazoa > Arthropoda > Malacostraca > Isopoda > Trachelipodidae > Trachelipus > Trachelipus rathkii. Next base: position 14,923 of record JABUQX010051053.1, read on the forward strand.
TAAGTTGGATTATCCAACACAAAGCTGGAAAACTGTTTGCAGATAGCAAGACACGCTTCCCATAGCAACCTCCCAATAGGTCGTCCAAGCTAGCGTAGAGTCCGTATGCTAACTCTGGTCCTAGATCCGCCTCCCAACCATTAACTTCAAATTCCTTGGAAAAATTTTCCTTAACACAAAGGAAAAAACAATCACCAAGCAAAGATTATTCGTAAAATACAAAGGATCTGAATTTCTAAAGCAAAACACACTGATGCAAAACATATAACTCAGATGCATATAACTAGATGCAAAACATATAGCTCAGAAGAGACCTCGCCATAAGTCTAACTATTCCACGAGACAAAAGTAATATATTCATAGATTGTACCCAAGACAACAAAGCTATCAACAATCCACCAAATCACCCTATAAACTCTCGCCACCCGTATTTCCAGCTCTTCTGAATCCTTCTATAACTCTTCTTCCGAATTTCCTATCTCAGCATTCCCTAAAGGATACTATGCCATTGCGAATGAAATGAATAACAACTCCCAAATAGAGCTTGATGTGACGACCCACACTCCTTCTAATGCTTCCTGCGAGTCCGAGAGAGGTGAATGGAAAACCGTTCAACGTAAACAAAGCAAACGCTCCAATCGTTCAGGATATGTTTGGCGGCAATGAAAGGACCCAGAGTGTCTCCAATCTAACTTCAAATTGTCACAGATCGTTTCCAGTAATCACTCGCGAGATGACTGTAAGCTACAAAATCTCCAGTATTAATAGACTTTGTCAATCCAACGAATCCTATATCGGACCCCAAATCACCAACTCGACACCTTTTCAGGAAATATGACACTTTTCCTGTAACACCTTCCTTCCACTTTTCCATGGAGACAGCCCCATACCCACATATTTTTTGAAATCTGCTTGCTTTACAGATACGAATCGCTCCCATCCAAAAGCTAGATATTGGTTGTTCTCAACACCAACCAAGTCCACACAATAAGAAGCGACATGGTGAAATTAACTTACTTCAGCATTCAGGCGAGCCCCTCCACTCAAACCACTAAAAAAACTCCCCTCCAGACACCTGTCGTACAACTCAAATATTCGTAGTTGTACGACATTCCTTCCACCAGAGATTGTTACTGTCCCCTTCGTCTAGACCCACAGTCTCAGCCTTTCCCCCCCGATTCTAAATCCTACTTCCACATCACCTACCACATAAGAGACATTCGTCTGGCAAAAAGGACTAAATTTCCATTAATTATGTAGCGTAAACAACAGAGCAGGCCAACTTCCTGTCAATACAAATTGTCGGCGCACTTGTCTAATTATTGAAAGAACGATCACACCAGAATAAATAGTACCATTGCAAAAACGAAGGCATATGTGTGCAGGAACTCCGACTATGTCATCGCGACTTCTTCCAACCGTCGGAATATAAATTAGCGCTAACATCTATAGAAAGAGGTGACAATGATAGGGGAGGTACATTAATATTCATTCATACATCTATCCCCTATTCTTCAGTCCCTCTTCAAAATAGACTTCATGCAGTGGCAGCACGAATTCATCTGTCCGCCGACCTAACTGGCTGCTCGAATACTGGCTCCGAGAGTTGATTACAAGGTCGACTTAGCGATCTTTAAGCACCTCCCTCCCTCGCTACTCAGTGATTGTATTAGGAACTTTCAAATCTTCGTCCCCCTTAGGGCGATGTCTGCACCTCTCGTCTAAGTCTAAGATCCCTGTTGATCTAATAAACCCCTGATCGCGAGTCCCTCTTACGTCTCCACATCGCCCTAATCTGATCGAAACTAGATTATGGTTGCGTAGTATATGGTGAGACCTCCCCAACTCTACTACATCTGGAGATCCTTCAAAATGAGAGGCGATTCGTTCTCCACTGGAGATGTCCGATCCTCGTCCCCGTAAGACTTCGGAAGTTGAGTCGGATATGATGCCACTCTCTCGCAAAGGGAAAACAATGTGCACAAGTTATCTTCGCTTTCATACCCCAATACCATCTGTTCTAACACCGATTCTGCGAGAGATACTTCAGAATCCTCCTTTCTGGCATTTGTACAACCACGTTTAAAACATTTCTTGAACACCCTCGAATGCATCTCCCTTTCGAGAAGTGCTTGCCGGTCTCGTAGATCAATGGTATACACTTCTTTGTTATCCCTACCCCCTATTTGCCTGTCTGACCTCTCTTCTCCAAATCTGCCGACACTGCTGTTGCTTATATAAAGCATATTGCCTGTTCATCCGCATTCACGGTGGAATTTATTCTTAATGTTAACTAGAACGACTCGCTCTAAAGAGGGGACAGTGTGGGAGCGTCTGCTGTCTTTCCTGACCGCAAGCTCTCCCATTCACGCTTCACTCTTCACGCTTCAATTCTTACAGCAATTCTTATATTAATGGCTATAATTTATTTTTGCCCTTTCTTGAATTTTATTCCTTAACCAAGACAGTGACCACTCTTATGTCATTTATTCAGATTCGTCTCAGCGCCCTCCAGGCGCTAAAGCCCACAACCTAAACAACACAATGGATCCCCTGTACCTCAATTTTTTATGCTCCACTCACCGTTAGAAACAAATCCATACATAGTAGGACCCCCTCCCTCTCACGTAGGGGTAACTGGAGATGAAATCGCCGACAGAGAAGCTGTTCTAGATACATCCCGGATGCCATTCGGATCAAGGTCGCCTCCCATCAACTGATTACTACCCTGCTCTCCAACAAGGTTTCCGGTCTTATTGGCAAATTTTGCCGTCGCCATGCCCCACAATCTGTTCACCATATCTCATTAATTGTCCCAACTGGCCCTAATTCCCCGTCGTCATTTTCCTACTTTATGGCCAAACACCGTTATAAAAACTTTTTTTTTTTTTTTTTTTTTTATCCCATACTCGTATCTGAAATCCCTCGACTTAACAGTATAACTCTATTTCGTCTATCTTCAAGAGACTGAAATACATCCTTATGAGCAGAAGATTTGCTAGTAATCATTCAGACTTATATAAATGAAGGACATCTTTTTATTTAGATTTTTATTTATTTGACTGAATATTCATTCGCGCCATCCAAAGTTTGCTGGACATTGAGAGTATATCTTATAGAGCAGACTCTGCACCCATGAGTTGTGATTATTCAGTCCCAGTTGGCCCTCCTGGGCAGTGGGTGTTTCGCTGTACATTAAACACGTCAAAAAAAAAGAATATATATTATATATAGACTTATATAAATCATATCATCATATGAGATAATATGAAATATTGTTATTAAGATATATAAGTAGTATATATATATATATATATATATAATATATATAATATATAGTAGATTATTATAGTATAATATATAATACGTTAATAATACGTTTTTTTTACGTATAATAGATATATATATTAAGGAGTAATAAAAGTAATGAGGCGAAGAATATACCAAAAGCATACTAAACATTGTGGAAAGAGAACGAATATTACCCGCGCATAGTTCTTCGTAATACATGCAGCTTCCCAATTTCAAGGTATAGACAAATGATAAAGGATTTAGCAAAAATAAATAGGTATAGCAAATTAAAATTAAATAAAAATATTAACTATGAAAAGAATATCTGAAAGTCAATTGTATATAATAAAGTATATATATCCTTTTTTTCAGATAGATACTATATGATAGGTAGGATATAGCATCATTATATAAATATAATCAAAATCATAATATACATCAATATATTATAACTATACAGTGAGACTGAAGACCTTAGAATAAAGAAAATGGTAAGACAGCCATAGTATCACGACAATCATTAATTATAAATTTACAACATTGATCATGAAACAATGACTGATTGCTTGACTAGAGATTATAATATTATATAATGTCAATTAGAGTGTATATTAATGACTCAGAGTTGCTTTAATTACCACGACATAAATGTAAATACTATTTTCATTTTCTATCATACATGTTATATTCCAAAAAAATAAAAAAAAAAAATATATATATATATATATATATATATATATATATATATATATATATAATATATATATATATATATATATATATATATATATATATATATATATATATATATATATATATATATATATATATATATATATATATATATAGGTCAGAGTAAGTATACAAGTCATATATATCTTAAAAACTATTAATGCTACAGTAAAACGGAATACATTGGTGGAATGCTGGTCCAATTCTAGTGGAAAATGTAAAAAAAAAAAAAAATAATAAAATTATATCTCAAAAACTACAATAGCTACAGCGAAAAGGAATACATTTTGGAATCCTGGTAAAAAAAAAAAATTTCACATAGGAAAATGCTTTATACGGCACACTAGGGGCTCGAGCCGACAGGGAACACAGGGGGGGCGTTTTCCATACCCGTAGGAGAGGGGCGGAAGGAACCCCGCGACACCCAAATACCAGGAGGGTTTCGGAGACCCTCCCGGAGGGTGGGTCCTACCCGTAGTTCCCGGAAGGCCAAGAGACAGCCATCGGGGCGGTATACCCTTAGGTATTCTTTAGTGAAAAAGAAAAACAAAATTTAATAGAAAGTCTATTTATTTTTAACTAGTAACCACCTTACCATAGAGAATGAAATAATACCTGTAGATTCTTTTACCTTTAACAATTAATTAATCTTTAACTTACAAACCAAACACGCATGATGAAGGATGAAAGTATCAAATTGCAAAAGGTTCGTTTCTATATAGTAGATAAGATTGCTGCTACTACTTATGGCACTCAAAATATAAAACAGTTCAATAGAAAAAACAATACTAAAAATAAATAGCTTTGGTGATGAAGTGACACACGTGACCATATATATATATATATATATATATATATATATATATATATATATATATATATATATATATATATATATATATATATATATATATATATATATATATATATATATATATATATTTAGTATATATATAATATTAAAGTGAAAATAAAAGTTAATATTTTTTGTATGTTCTGTTTTTCTTTTAAAGGAAACTAAAAGGATTGACCTTATTCATAACTGGTGCAAGTAGAGGGATTGGGAAGACAATAGCCCTTAAAGCTGCGAAAGATGGAGCAAATATTGCTATAGCAGCAAAAACAGCAGAACCTCATCCTAAGCTGCCTGGAACAATTTTTACTGCTGCCAAAGAAAGTAAGTATGGATGTAGTAGATCATACTATGTCTAATAATAATAATAATAATAATAATAATAATAATACCATTTACCATTTATTAAATGCAAATACAAAAGCAGAAACTTTACAAATTCATTTACAAACAAGATAAATACTACATTAGAATGTTTTGTTTTGGAGACTAGAATATCTTTCAACCAAAATTTCTGTTGATTTTATTCAAGAAGTTATAAATTGTCTTAACTGTCTTTTGAATCTGGGTTCATTTGTAATGTCCCTTAAGCTTCGAGGCAATGATTCACAGAATAAGATACCCTTATTAAGGTAAAAACTTTTATTGATTTGCATCCTGGAGAATGGATGCCTCAGAATACTAAGATTTCTGGTACTGTAGTTATGAGTCCAATTTAGGTTATTTAAATATTCTGAAAAAATCACCTCATCATTGAGAAATATTCCTTTGGATGAATACTTTTGAGTTTAAATTTGTATAGATCCTTAAATGGTAATATAACATCTGCAGTGTGTAAATCATGAAGAGTGGAAACATTTTGTGGGTTGTTAATTTGGGTAACAAATATGGGTCCCAAGCCAATATATGCAAGTTGAGAAAAGGGTAAATAATTGAATAATGTTATCTGGGTTTCTTTCAGAAATACATTTTTCAAAGCGTATATACTACAGCTATTCCTGCGAATTCTGCTACACAAATAATGAATATTTTCATCAAATTTCATGTTATGCTGGATAATTAGACAAATATTTTATCAATTTGACAAATTCGATTGCTGTGCCATCTAGGTAAATGTTTGCTCCAATGTTAGAAAAATATAAAGTTCATAGCCTTAGTTTTTCCTGAATTCAAAGGTAACTTATTAGCACAAGTCCAGTTGTAAATCTTTTGCAAGTCTTCGTTAATTACGCCTTGAATATGGCAAATATCTGTGCCTGAAAAGTATGCCACATTGTTGTCTGCATGTAAAGATAGTTTGACATTTGAGGTGACCTTAACAAGAACATTAATATGTATTATAAAGAAAAGATGAACAAGGCATGACCCGAGGTACCCCCGTTGTTACATTACCAGTTCCAGAGCTGGTGTTACCAATTTGAACATATTGATTTAGGTTGCTGAAGTAAGATTTGATAAAATAGGGGCAAAGGCCTCTAATGCCATATTTTTCTAACTTTCTGATTAATATTCCTGTATTAATGGTATCAAAAGCCTTTGAGCAACCCAAAAATACAGCAATTGTATACTCATTTCGAGCTATACTGTAATTAACCTGTAGAAGAGAGAGAGAGAGAGCTGCATCCTGTGTTCCTCTTCCCCTCACAAACCCATAATGTTGGGAAAAAATCAATGAATTTTTAAAAAAAAAATAGTCGGCCTATTATAAATAAATAGCATTTCAAATATTTTTGTCATGTAAAATCGATATGGGTCTGTGATTTTCACTTCCTCACCCGTTCCTGATATATACAAGAGTATAACTGGCCACCTTCAAAAAATTGGAAACTCCTCTGGAGATACATTCATTAAATATAAATGAAAGAACCTCGCTCAGTTTTCCAATCTGCCACTTTCAAGATTCTTGGAGAGCGGATGTGTGAAAATTTTTGTCTTTCAATTTGTTAATGATGTCTAATACATCACTAGGAATATATGGCACGAAAACACATAAATGTCATGTCAGCAGAATATTTTCAACAAATGTATTTTGAACATCTGGTATTTGAGCTCTCAGGTTGGCAGGAGTTTGTAAAAAATTTACAGTTATTAACACTACAGTTATTTACAGTTATTACACTAAAGGTGTCTGTATTTTAACTTTTATCATAAACCTTCTCACCACCATCAACTATAGAGTCAATCTCCGATTTATTATCTTTCATGTGAATACCACTAATATTTCTCCATGTTTTAGTAGAGTCATTTTTCACATGATTAAATTTATTTCTATTATGCATCTTCTTTGCAAGTCTTAATGTGCAGTTAAGTAAATTTCTATATACTTTAAAAGACTCAAAAGTTATTGATTCCCTTTTATAAAGTTTAAACATGATATTTTTTACTTATATAGGACAGAAGCCTGGGAGTTATCCAGGGACTCTTAACAGACTGATAGTTAACCCATTTGCTAATAATAGAGAAAAGATCAGATATCAAATTTTCCAATGTCTCTACAAATCCTGAAAATTCCTAGTTAATGTCATAATTCTGTGTATACAATAGAATACCCTCCTTTAGCGAGATGATCTCTCTTTTTATAACTTCAAGAGCATTATTTGTTACTTTTCTAGTTTTAATTTTAGCACCTAAATTGTTATAAAAATTGTTGCTAATGGCACATATAGTTGGAAAATGGTCCGAAAGTGGATAGTTTAAAACATAATTCAGCATGGAGTTAGGCATATTTTTCCAGACATGATCCAATAAGGTTTGAGATTCACTAGTTGAGCGAGTTGGAATTCAAATTAGTTGCTGAAAATTTTTACCAAAGAACATATTTTTAAATTCTCTGGCCACAAGATATTTGTTATCAGCAAGTAGATCCACATTAAATTTTCCTCAAATTGCACATTTATTATTCAGATTTAGCTTGCTGAGAATTATTTGAGAAAAGTGTTCATTAGAATGACAAAGCTTCCTATACTTCTGTATAATCCCCCAGGGAAATAAGACACTTTGTCAGCAATGAGTTCAACAATATTAATATAGTTTAAAATCACTTAAATATCTCTTGTTAGCAATAATTAGGTAAATAAAGGTTTTACTACTATCATCTTGATGATATTTATTGGTCATTCAATATATCAAGTACGGTTTTTAACCCATCCCATTAATAGCCTGCCCATTTTATAAATTTTATATATAAATTAATATTCATACATCAATCAACAAATCCTTTGTTCCTAATCATTAATTACACCCATTAGCAAGTGAGAATCTCCATTTCTTAGATAATAAATAATATAATTGTCAAAATTTTAGTATTTTCCAGATATTTCAGTAGTTTAATTTAAGCGTTTTCCATATTTTTCAGTAGTTTCCTTTTTCAAGATACTTTCCTACTCCGATCCTCTATGAAAATACTGTCTTTCACCCTTTATTCTCCTTTTCTTACTTCCCTCCAATGAATTTAATGATTCTTATTCCATATTGTCCTGTACAGTGTGTCCAAAATCCAAATATGCTTCTTTCATTTAAACAAGATATTCTTCCCCTTAGGTTCTTCCTTAGTCAGTTTTCGCCTTTAGAGTTCCACAATTTATCAAAAGTTTTACATTTATAAGATATTTTATTTTTAAGCGAACGCTTTGTATTCATATTTCTTTAGCAGTTTGTTTCATTTCAGTTGAAAGTGCTGGAGGCAAAGCATTACCTTGCATTGTGGATGTTAGAGACGAAGCTTCTATAAATGAAGCTGTTAATAAAGCAGTGCAAGCATTTGGTGGCATCGATATTCTGGTGAATAATGCAAGTGCCATTTCCTTGACTGGTACTGTAGATACTCTATGAAAAAATATGATTTAATGCATCAGATAAACACGAGAGGAACATACTTAACGTAAGTATGTTTTATTTTATTTTCACTTTAAATTCGATAAATTCCACTGATATTTTTCACTTTAAATTCGATAAATTCTCACTTTGATACTTTAATACTTAAATAATTTATTTGCATGTGGAACTTATTTATGTTAATTTTTCAACTTTAGGTCAAAACTGTGCGTCCCTCATCTGATGAAAAGCAAAAATCCTCATATTTTAAACATTTCACCTCCACTTAATTTGAATCCCCTTTGGTTTAAGAATCACGTGGCCTACACAATGGCGAAATATGGGATGTCAATGTGTGTTCTCGGAATGGCGGAAGAATTTAAACCCCACAAAATAGCAGTAAATGCACTGTGGCCAAGGACAGGTACTTCTTGTCATTGGGGATTTATCTAAAAAAAAAAATTGACTCCAAAAAGTTTGAGCCAAGGTTTTAAATTAAGTCAAGTATTTTTCCCCCCCCCCCTTAAAACTCAGATTAGGTAAGGCATTTTTTTTTCACGCTTCAAAACCTTAACTAACCCCTTTTCAAATTGTAAAGTTTGGTTCACTTTTTTTTTAGCAAATATTTTAGGAGACGAATGGCATGTAATACAATTTATCAGTTTTTTATTTGTTTGTATTTATATGGGTTAGTTTAACATCAAAATATTGTTTGGTTTAGAAGAACTGTTTTTAATTCCATTATAATTTAGAACCAATTTATCTATACAATAATTTTGCCTTGGTGGTGTTAATGAGTAAAATATATAAATAAATATTTAATTCGTAATATTCGTTCTTGTTAGAAGTAAAAAAAATACTTTAAAAGTTTATTTTATTTTGTAAGAGTAATAAAATTTTTCAATATATATATATATATATATATATATATATATATATATATATATATAGATATGAGGGTGAGGTGTGATATATATATATATATATATATATATATATATATATATATATATATATATATATATATATATATATATATATATATATATATATAATTTCTAGATTGAGGGTGAGGTGTGCAGCATACACCGGAAACAGAAAAGTAGTAGAAGAACATGACGCGAGTTGAAAGGGAAACCCCCTCCCACTTACCTTCCCCTCCATACCCTTAAGTGAAAACTCGTTGCAGTCAGAAAAATTCAGATCTTCACGAGACCGGGACGGACTCTCACTGTGGTATCTAGTCAATTTTGGGGTTCATTTCCTGGGCCAGGCCCACAACCATACCCTCCTCACAAAATCCCTCCATTCACTCCTATTATGCACCTTTCTTCTCGCCTCTGCCAAACTAGCATTCCTCTCCTTCAGACATTCCTTTGCTGACTCAATCCACTTTTTCTTTGGTCTCTCAGCCAGTTGATTATTATAACTATACATCCGATTAACCAACTGACTATCATCCATCCTTTTCATATGACCAAACCATCTTAAGTTACTCTCGTTTATTCTCATTTACTCCTTTCTTCACACCACACAACTCCCTAATACGTTCCTTCCTCATTTTATCAATTCTTCTCACACCTAATACACCACACCCCTAAGATTGTTCATCTGAACACATTGTACCCTAGATCCATACCTCTTATTCCATACCTTAGTTTCACTACTATTTATTAACATAAGTAACAACATATCCTCATGCAATACCCTAGCACACTAAAAACTTAATTCCCTTTACATCCACCAGAGATTTAATTGCACCAGCCACCTTCCTACCATTCACAACTTTTCTACTACACTCTGTCCTTCATTCACTTTTCATCAACATTATCCTAATTTCTTTCTTTCTTTCTTTCTTTATCTTGCTTTATTTTCCCAAGAATGGGAGTAAGGTGCGTGACGAGCATCGGAAAAGAAAAGTAGAAGAGTATGACATAAGTCGAAAGAAAGCCCAGCCTTACCGCCCCCTCAGTACCATTAATTAGCGAGAACTCATCGCAGTTGAAAATACACCCCCTAAGCTTCATGGGACAGCGATGGACCCTCACTATGTTAGATCGTCAGTGTAGGGTTCTCCCTTTGCCCAGGTGGGCCTAACCATACCCCCTCACAATCCCCCGCCATTCACTCCTGTTAACCACCTTTCTTCTCGCCTCTACCAAACTCACATTTCTCTCCTTCAGACATTCGTTCACCCGACTCAATCCACTTTCTTCGGTCTCCCAGCCGGTCGGTTCCCAACACACTGCACCACTATACAACTTAATATACTCATTTATCATTCATCCTTTCCACATGACCAAAACCACATCAACATACTTTCATTTATTCTCTCATTTACCCCTTTCTCCACACCACATCTCTCTAATACGTTCATTCCTCATTTTATTAATTCTTCTCACCTAGCATGCCCAAGATTTTCCCATCTGAACAGATAGTTCTTTAGTATATGGTTCTTATTCCAGACCGTAGTCTCCCTACCATTCAGAATAACACAGGTAACAACATACCCTCATGTAAGACTCTAGCGCACTCAAGACTTAGTCCCTTTACATTCACCAACGATTTAATTGCACCAGCAACCTTCCTGCCATTCACAACTTTCCTACTACACTCTGCATCATCCGTTCCCTTCTCATCCAACACACCTAAATATTTAAACTCAGACACTTGCTCAGCTGCTCACCATCTAACATAACTTCACACTGAGGACTGTCCTCACTCACAACCATAACCTTACTCTTATCTACGTTTACTTTCAAACCCCTCCTTTTACACACCCTGCCAAATCACTCTACCAATCCTCTCAAACTATCTTCAGATTCGCCACACAGAACCAAATCATCCGCATATAATAGGTAGGGCACCCTCCACTCATCTCCATTCTCCATCATTCTAACACCATTTCCTGCCATCCCCACCTCCGAATTCTTTCATAACCCCATCCATATATACAAATTGAATAGCCAAGGAGACATAACACAACCCTGTCTCCTCCGCTATTAATCCTAAACGCCAATCACCATTGACACCATTTATTCTTAAAATTCACTATCGTCATACATACTTTGATTCCATTCAGAAGCCTACCACCAACACCATATATCACTAATACCTGCCATAAAGCTTCCCTATTAACTCTATCATACGCCTGTTGCAAATCCATAAAACCTAAATATAATTTATTCTTCTTCTCCCTCATTTTCTCAATCATTTGTTTTAATGTAAAGATTTGATCCACACATCCTCTACCACTCCTAAAGCACCTTGTTCTTCACCAATCAGTCATTCAGTCACTCGACGCACTCTTTCGACCAATATATATCTACTAATATATATCTAAATATTTAAACTCGGATACTTTTTCCAATTGCTCACCATGTAATATAATTTCACACCGTAGACTTTCCTCACTCACTGCCATAGTCTTACTCTTATCTACATATACTTTCAAACCCCTCCTTTTTACACACCCTGCCAAACCCCTCTACCAACCCTCTCAAACTTCAGATTCGCCACACAAAACCAAATCATCGTACAATAAGCAGGGCACCCTCCACTCTTTCATTCTCCATCATTCTAACACCTTCCCCTACCACCCCTACTTCTAATTCTTTCATAACCCATCTATATACAAATTAAATACCAAGGAGACATAAAATCTGCCTCACTCTGTATTAATATTAAACCAATCACTTTCAACTCCATTTATTCTTACACACCCTTCACTATCGTCATGCATACTTTTGATTGCATTCAGAAGCCTACCACCAACACCATATATCACTGACACCTGCCACAGAGCTTCCCTATTAATCCTGTCATACGCCTGTTGCAAGTCCATAAAACCTAAATACAATTTATTCATCTTCTCTCCCATTTTCTTAGTCATTTGTTTCAATGTAAAAATTTGATTCACACATTCTCTACCACTTCTAAATAAATCATTACTTCTCTCTTCCAATCCCTCGAAACTATACCTTCCTTAAACTCTGTTACACAACTTTCAGATCCATTCATTCACCGTCTCGCCTCCATTCTTGATCGTTTCACCAGTAATTCCATCTATGCTTGCAGATTTACCATTCTTCAACTTTCTCACTCTACCCATTACCTTCTCATTACTACTCATTACCTCATTCTTAAAATACCTATTCTTGCACCATCAAACCCTTACACATTAACTATCGTCTCTTTATTACTGCCAATGTTAAGCAGATTTTCGAAGTGTTCCCTCCACACTCCTCAAATCTATTTTATCAGTTACTAAAGCACCATCTCTATTCATTATTCTATGCATATTCGCCTTACTCTAATTCTTAACCTTTCGTACTTTCTTCCAGAAGAGCTTCCTATTCCCTTATAAGTTCCCATTCATCCTTCTTCCAAACTTCATTTACCTCATTTTTCCTCCTACGTATGCAACTTTTAGTCTTCCTTTTTTCTTCCTTATATAATTCCAAACACCTTTCTTTGGAGACCTTATCATTGGCTTTTAGCACATTCAACTACACCTCATTTTTTAATTTTAACCGCTTGCATCACCTTCATTCCAACACTCTCTACTTTAGCACATTCACATACTTGTCTTGCACTACTAACAAAGGATTACTTCATTTGCATCCAGATTTGTTCAGTTTCATCTTGTTCACATTCAACTGATTTATGTGCAAGCATTCTTAAGTACTTTTCCTTATTACCTTGTTCACTTAACCTCTCACTCTTACTTCTTCCCACTTTCATCTTTATCTCCTTCCTCTCCATCCAAGCTCCCATTAACTTAATCTTACATAAAACAACATAATGATCTGATAATCCCTTTCCCAACCCCTTCACTGACTTCAACATCTTCTTCACAGCACAAAATCAATCATACTTTTCACTTCTATGCCATCTCTACCAACACCAACTCTGGTATACTTATGAATACTCTTGTGTTTGAAGAAAGTATTGCTTACACACACACACCTCTCTCTCACAAAAATCAATCACGTTCCTACCATTCTCATTTTCTCCTCAATTTAAAGTCACCTGTTATACCATTCCTTTTTTGATCACCAAGCTAGCCATTTTGGTCGACCAACACAATCAATCTGAGACTTTTACTCACCCCATCCAAAACATCATTCAGATTTTCCCAGAAAATCATACTCTGCTCAACCTCACCCACAGATGGACCATATGTTACAACCACACATACTTTAAACTTTTTAAACTTAAATTTAACCATTAGAATTCTAGTACTCACACAAACAAAATCCACCATAGCTCTGTTCCACATGTCACTCTTCAAAATCGCAACTCCTCTCCCCCTCTCATTCCTCCAATCCAGCACACACACACATTTCACACTACACCACACCACTCTTCTTCACCGCTTCCTTTCATCTTTGTTTCAGTCACAGCAAGCAAATCAAATTTACAAATTTACCCTTTCTAAATACATCCATCACCTCTCCCCTCATCATTTATTCCTCTGACATTCCATGTACCCATACGATTCATACAATTTCGCTGAAAAATGCAAGGTTGCTTACTGTGATCACGACCATGTCCGAGGCCTGCATAAGCATACCTAGCAAGAGATAAGTGGCAGTGGGCCCAACCCAACTACCACTCTCTTTAGTCTCTTTTTACGACACACAAAACATGTGCTATGGGAATTCTTTCTCACCTACACAAGGATATATGGAAAGGTGTTGTCTTTAATAGTGTTATTAGTGTTTTATGGTCTGTTTGTGATTCGGAGAATCTACTTCCGTCTAAAAATAGCCTGGATATGAACGCAAAAGAGGCAAACCATTGGGCACTGGAATGTCATGGGATATACCCTGCAAACCGAAAGCTTAATGGGAGGTACTCCCATTGCTTTGAGCATTCTACTCTCCCTCTATCCATTTACTCGCCTCTTACGACTTGCAGAACAAATGGTATGGGTATTCTTGCATCTCTACGTGGAGATTCCCGTCATACAGTGATAAATATATATATATATATATATATATATATATATATATATATATATATATATATATATATATATATATATATATATATATATATATATATATATATATATATATATACTTTATTTATATGATATATATATATTGGGGGGGGGCATCTCCATGTAGGGATGCAAGGATACTCATACTGTGTTTTCTGCATCTCATAAGAGGCGACTAAATGGACAGAGGTAGAGAGAGTTATGCACTGGAAGCGATGGGAATAACAATAACTCCCATTGGGCTTTTGCTTTTAGGGTATATCCCATGACATTCTAGTACCCAATGGTTGACCTTTCTCCTTTGCATTCACTTGTTTTTTCAGACAACGTCGTACAGACAAAACCTTATATCCCCGTGTGTGGGGGAGAAAGAATTCCAGCAGCATATGTTCTGCTTGTCGGAAAAGGGACTAAAGGGGTAGTGATAGCTAGGTTGGCTGCCCACTACCACTTATCTCTTGCTAGGAATGCTAATGCATGCCTCAAAGAAGGTCGGGATCACTGTAAGTGACCTTTCTTTCAGCGAAAATGTATGGATCGTGTGGGTACATGGAATGTCATAATAATAAATGATGAGAAGAGAGGTGATGGATGTATTTGGAAAGGGTAAATTTCATTTTCTCGCTGTGACTGAAGCCAAAATGAAAGGAAGTGGTGAAGATGAATGGTGTGATGTGAAGTGTGTGTGTGCTGGAGTGAAATGAAATGAGAGGGGAGAGAAGGAGTTGTAATTCTGTGGCACAGAGCTATGGTGGATTTTGTTTGTGTGAGTACTAGAATTCTAATGGTTAAGTTTAAGTTTGAAAAGGTCAAGGTATGTGTGGTTGTGACATATGGTCCATCTGAGGGTGATGTTGAGGAGAGGGCGATTTTCTGTGATAATCTGAGTGATGTTTTGGATTGGGTGAGTAGGAGTTTCAGATTGATTGTGTTGGGTGATCTAAATGGATAGGTGATCAAAAAAAAGGGATGGTATAACCGGTGACGTTGGGGTGACAGGAGAAAATGAGATGTGGCAGGAAGGTGATTGATTTCTGTGAGGAGAGAGGTATGTGTATGAGTAATACTTTCTTCAAACACAAGAGTATTCATAAGTAT
>JABUQX010051055.1:0-12500 GCA_015478945.1 Trachelipus rathkii
ATGAGGAGATACTATAATCGTCATATCTAAAACTAATGTACATGGAAAGGATACATTGTGATCTGGCAATAAATATTTTGCGGAAATGTAAAAAAAAAAAAAAAAAATAAAAAAAAAATGTTCAAATTACAATAGTAGCGAAAAAGGAAATAATTTTTGGAATCTTCTTATAAATTTTAGTTAGGGAATTAAACAAATAATATAATAAAATAAATAATATTGAAAATGTTGAAGTAGGAGCCAGGGAATAGTATAGTATATATATATATATATATATATTATATTATATATTTATATATTAATATATATTATTATATAATTTTTTTAGGTATTACAGGCAATGTAGGGGGCTCGAGCGACGGGGAAACAGGGGGGGACGTTTTTCATTACCCCGTAGGGAGGGGTGGAGGAACCCCTGCACCAAATACCAAAGAGGGGGTTCCGGAGACCCTCGGGGGGGGGAATTAGTCCTACCCCGTGTTTCCCCCGGAAGGCCGAGAGACCGACTCTTGCCAGCGTGCGTATACTTTGGGTATTCTTAGCTAAAAAAAAGCAAAGATTTATAGAAAGTTTTTTTTTAACGAGTAACCAATAAGAGGTCTCTAAACTAACTCATATTCATATTATTAACAATATTTTTTTTTTTTTTTTTTTTTTTTTTAACATTTTCTATTAACGAAAACAGGTTTCCAAAAATGTATTCTTTTCGCTGTAGTATTGTATTTTGAGATATTTTTTTTTTTACTTTTTTTTTTTTTTTTTTTTTTTTTTTTTTTTTTTTATTACATTTTCGCACTTTACATTTGATAGCATTCCCAGCAATGTTTCTTTCGCTTGTAGTAATTATTGTGTTTTGAATATGAGTTGTGGCTTAACATTATCACTATATATTATTTATTATATATTATATATATATTATATAAATTATAATATATATATATATAATATATAATATATAATATTATAATATTATTATATATATATATATATTATTATATATATTATTATGGGGCCAAAGTGTAACAGTCACCATTGAGAATTTATTTCTACCTGAAAAGGACTAAGGCTGATGGAAAGTTTTTATCTACATATTTCTAATACAGAACACTCCACACACACTACGCACACGCAGACATCCACATACACCATACACACACACCGCACAAATTTAATATTATATATATATATATATATATATTATATATATTATTATTATATATATATATATATATATATTATATATATTTATATTTATATTTATATATAAATATATTGACCTGTTATGTTTACGACTCCGTCAGTTTTGATTTGTTTTTTTGTTTTTTTGTTTTTAATATATTCTATATTGATCTAACGTCAATTTAAGGGGTGGCGGACATGATTCAAAAATATAAAGGACCAGTTACGTTTTTTTATTTGTAGTTTTAATTTTTTTTTTTTTTTTTTTAACTAGTTAGGGTACTGCAAGATGAGGAGTCGGGTCTTCGGCCTCCGGGGGAAGAAGGGTAGGACTATTTTCCTCGGAGGGTCTCGGAACCGGCTCTTTGGTATTTGGTGTCGTGGGGTTCCTCCCCCGCTCCTCTACGGGTATATGGAAGTCCCCCTTCCTGTCCCGTCGGCTCGAGCCCTAATTTTTTTTATTTTATTTTTATTATTTTTTTTTTTTACATTTTTGTTTAAAAACCTTATACGCTAATTTCAAATATGTAATTGGTTTTTTCTGTAAGTTTCGTACTTTTAAAAATATTTCAATTTTTTTAAAATTTTTAACGATATACATTTTGCTTTTAAATCATTATTTTAATATTTTAAAGTATTGAATAATTTCCATCACCACTGAATTCATTGTTGTATCATATACTAGCAATATTTAAAAACAACAAATAATAAAACTGAGGAGTCTTAAACTAACAGGGCCTATATATATATTATATAATATATATATATTATATATATATATTTATATATATATATATATATATATATATATATAATATAGATATATATAATATATATATATATATATATTATATTATATATTATATTAAGGTCAGCGACTCGATGTTTATGTATAAATTTTCTAATAGGCAAATTTCAAGCATGGCGTAGAAGCAAAGCGACTCACGAAGATGTGATATATATATAATATATATATATATATAATATATATTATTATATATATATATTATATATATATATATAATATTATATATTATTATTATATATTATATATATAAATATATATTTATTCTAATTATATATTATATTATATATATTATTTATATATATAATTATTTATATATATAATATTTATTTATTAAATATATATATATATATATATATTATTATATATATATATATATATATATATATATTAATATATATATATTATATATATATATATATATTATAGGCGTATATTGTATAGAATGTGTTAAAGAAAGAGAGAGTCTAATATGTGTGTGTAGGTGCGTTTGTGTGTGGTGCATGATGAGTGTGTGTGTGCGTGTGCGTGTGTGTCTAGGGTGAGTGTGTGTGTGTGTCCGGTGTGTGTGTGTTAAGTTAAAGAGTACGAATCACTTTAATATTAATTATTGAATTTCATTTAAAATTTGAATATCGTAAATTTTTCCAATTCATTCAAATTTTGTTCCAAGTTTAAATTTTTTATTTTCTTTTTCAGTATTTTTACTAATATTTTTTTATTTAATTAATTTCTCTTATGTTTACGCATGACGAAACGTGAATGAAAAAGCGTTTCAATAAAGTTTTTAAAATAATTTCATCTAGAATGTTTGGAGTCGGATGTGTATAATCGCCAGCCACATTGTCTAGAAAGTGATTAGAAAAATAAATAAAAAAAATGGTTTTTTTAATTTCTCTAATATAAAACCGTAAGTATTTGCATATTTGAAGAAATTTTATTTTAATGATTTTGATTGCTAAAAAAGTCGACCGTAAAAACCCACACTAGCATATCGAATCAGAAACACTTGCTATTCCAATTATTGGCCGACAATGCATTAATACGGGCATTAAATGATTAAATGGAAGGACTAGGGGAATAGAGTAAGAAGAAATTTACATCTTCAACTAGTGTTTGCATGAAGAATGTCTATCAATCAGGGTCATAGAGTTGAACAAGGAATGAAGATGTGGTAGGAGACGAATCCTCGAACTCTCTCAGAAGGCGCTATTCAGCTCAAGATTTTAGAAGAGTTGGTGTCCATTATTATATGAAATATTAGAAGGAAAAATGACTTAACAATTCATCAGGGTAGAAAGAAATGGAGAGGGTCCGTGGGAGGATGGGGTGAATTTACGAAACGAAAAACTTCCAGACTGATCATTCAAGAGAGCTGCGTGATGGTTTACCACAACTGTGTCCATCCTTTTCATACTAAGTCTGAAGAAGCATCATACTGACAACTAATTTTAGCGATAGCAGTGTTTGGAGAGGCATAGAAAATCTTTAACTTTCAGAAGCTTTGGTTCATTTTTAATAGAGAAGCAATGTGATCTTCCGTGAAGGATCGTCAGAGAATAAAATACTAGAGAATGGTAAGAACAAAAAGATTTGCCATTGTGGTTTCCGAAGCTGCTTTAGTTGTCCGTGGATAATTGGGATTCATTCGATACGAAAGTATTTAGTTCTTGAGGCTGACAAACCATTATTCAGACAAAAATAACGGTGAAAAAGATCAAGTTATTAGTTCAAAAAATATCTTTCTAGAGTTTTGAGTTTTGCTACTTAAATGATTTATTCTCAAATTGATGAACATTAGCAAGTTGGGGTCGTTCGAAACTGAGAATAGGTACTGGAGTTACTTAAGCAACTCATTGAAAATAAGGGGGAAAAAACAGTTGAAGAACCCTTTGGGAAAAATACAATAGATTTTAAGGGGAGTGGGTGGATGGTATTACGGTGGTGATAGAGAACCAAATTGAAATGAGATAAAGATTCGCATGAGTGACGTTTGGAGTTTAAATGGTTTGTTTGCAAGATTTCCTTTATTTTGAAACTTTCAATTAAACCAGGCCAAACTATATTAAATGACTAAAAGATTGAGAGAATGCGAAGGGGGTGGGACCAAACCTTGTTATAGTTATAACACCAAGGGTATTTTAACCATGTCTTTCTAAGTTCCTGTAATATTAATAAAATTTAGATTATGGCCTTTTCAAACTTAAATAAAGGGGAGATTAGAAAACTTTTAAAAAGGCAAGGTTAGAGACTTAGGGAATTATTATTGGGAATAAATAATGACTTTCTTTTAACAAATCAGAATGAACATTTACGGTAGGGGAGGGTAGAGTTTAAAAGGTATACAAGAAGAATCATTTTATACAAGCAGGTGGCAGCATAGTAGCATAAACTTAAGCACTGAAGTTCTGTATTATTATATCTCTTGTAGGAAAATTTGCAAATATTAGGCATAAATGACTTAAGTTGAGTTTAAGAACAGCTTTAATGAAGCAGTTTTAAGTTTTAGCAAAGATAAATCAAGCCATGGGCTGTAAGAGGACTACAGGAGAGGAAAAAAGCAGAATTGAGGAATGGGATACATTTTTAAATAATAATAATAATAATAATAATAATAATAAAATATATAATATATATAAATTGGGAATAATAATAATAATAATAATAATAATAATAATAATAAATAATATAATAATATCATAATTAATAATATAATAATATAATTTAAATAATATAATAATTAATAATAATATATAATAATAATAACATAAATACTACTAACAATCAACAATCATAATAATAATATAATATATAATAATATAATAATAATAATAATAATATAATAATAATATAATAATAATAAATAATAATAATAGAATAATCATTAATAGGAGCAAATTCTCATAAATGCAAGGGTTTTTCGAGCAACTTGAAAAGTGTTTAAATTTTATTTGTTATAGTATTATGCTTTTTTTTTTCATATATCATCATATTCATTCATTTCCACAGATTGGAGTGAGGTAACGATCGTATCATCGGAAACAGAAAAGTAGTAGAAGAACAAGACTCAAGTCCCTTTGATACCCTAAAGTGAGAAACTCGTCAAGCAGAAAATCCACCCTAGAGTTTCACGAGACTGCGACGAACCCTCACTGTGGTATTTTGTCAATATGGGGTTTCATCCTCTGGGCAGCGAAACCATCCCTCACAAACGCATTCACTCCTATTATACCTTCTTCTCGCCTCTGTCAACTCATATTCTTTAATTATTAAACCAATTCACTTTTCAACTTCATTTATTTTTGCACACGCCTCACTATCGTCATACATACTTTTCATTCCGTTCAGAAACCTACCACCTAAACTATATATCCTAACACGTCATAGACATCCCTATTAATCTATCACATGAGTGATGCCAAATCCATAAACTAATAAATTTTATTCCTTCTTCCCTCTCGATTTTCTCAATCATATTGTTTTCAAGTGTCAAATAATTTAATCTACACATCTTCTACTCTTACTTTCTTAAATGCATCTTGTTCTTTCATCAATCAGTCTCTAGTCACTCGAACGTACTCTTTCAACAATACCAAGCATATATCTTTCTAAAACTCAATAAAACACTAATTCCCCTATAGTTCTGCGTTTCCATATATCCCCTTAGTCTTATATAATAAGGGTATATATAAATGGTTTCTTCCATCCTCGGACTATAACTCCATAAAACGCTTGTTAACACTTCCAAATTCATTCAATCATCATCTCTCCTCTGTTCTTGATCATTTCACCAGTAATTTCATCTATGCCTATAGATTTACTAATGGCCTCATTCCCAATATTCCTATTTTCTCCATTGCACATCAAACTACACACTTCATCTATCACCTCTTTCATTTGCCAATCAATGTTATGCAGATTTCCGAAGTGTTTCCTCCACACTCTCTCACACCATTTCATCAGTTATCGAAAGCACATCTATTCATTATTTCTAATTGCAGGTTTCGCCGATTCTCATTATTAACCTTTGGCGCTTTCTTCCAAAGGAGCTTCCTATTTCCCTGTAAGTCCCCGTTCACCCTCCTTTCAAACTCTTCCTCCTACGTAAGCAAACCTTTAGCCTTCCTTTTTTCAACCTTATATAAATCTATAGCCCTTTCCTTTAAAACCTCATAAATGGGTTTTAGAACATTCACCACGTCTCTTGTTTAACTTTTAACATTGCATCACTCTTCATTCTAATCCAATCACTGTTAATATTTTATTCTACTATTATCAAGACATATTTCACATTGCACAGCTGACAAAGTCTTATTCATTTTGCGTCTAGATTGGTCTTCAGTTTATCTTGTTCGCATTCAACTGATTTATTTGAAAGCGCTCTTAAATACTTTCCCTTATTACCTTGTTCACTTAACTTCTCACTCTTATTCTACCCAATTCCTTCCTTATCACCTCTCTCCATCCAAGCCCACTAACTTAATCTTAACATAAAATAGTAATGATCGTTAATCCCTCACCTAAACCCCTCTGCTGATTTAAAATCCATCAATCTTCAAGATCTTCTTCACAACAAATCAATCATACTTTCATTTGATACATCTCTACTATACACTCTAGTATACTAATGAATCTCTTGTGTTTGAAAGAAAGTATTCCTTAAACCAACCTATTCTTCCTCACATAAATCATCACTTCTGTAGAATTCTATTTTCTCCTGTCACCAAAACCAACTGTATACATCCCTTTTTTTGATAACATTTCCAACCATTTTAGTTACACACAATCAATCTGATTCTTCCTTACTCCCAATCAAAACATCATTCAGATTATCCCGGAAAATCTTTATTCTCCTCAACATCACCCTCAGAGGTCCCAACCACACATTCTTTGACCTTTTCAAACTTAATTTAACTTTAGAATTCTAGTTCACACAAAAAAATTCACCATAGTTTCCGGTGCCACAGGTCTCATCACGAATGCAACTCCTCTCCCCCTCTCATTCCTTTCCACTCAAGCACACACACATTTCACACTACACCACTCATCTTCACCACTTTCTTTCATCTTTGCTTCAGTCACTGCGAACAAATCAAATTCTCCTCACCCACTACCATCATCTTTCTCTTATCTATATTTAACCTCTGACATTCCTGTACTCAAATGATTCAAAATTTTCCGCCGAAATATAAGAATGTGCTTATGCGAATCCGACCTTCTCCGGGGCATGCATTAGCATTCCTGGCAAGAGATAAGTAGTAGTGAGTAGCTAGCCCAACTAACACTATTCATTTAGTCGCCATCTACGACACGCAGAATATATGCTGCCGGAATTCTTTCTCCCCCACACAAGGATTTAAGGTATTGTCTTACGGTGTTCTCTATAAGAAGAGTGTGAATATGAACATAAATATAAAGGCGGAACATCATTGGGCACTGGAATGTCATGGGATATTCATATAACAACAAAGGTCAATGGAGGTGCTCCCCATCGTTCGAGTGCGCTACTCTTCCTGTCCATTTAGTGCTCTTGCGTCACGCGATCACACGGTATGAGTATTCTTGCATCCCTTATAGAGATTGTCCATATCGGGATACCTCTTATTCAGAGATAATATATATATATATATATATATATATATATATAATATATATATATATATATATATATTATCATATATATTAGTATATATTATATATATTATAAATGATAATAATATAATAATAAATAATAATATAATAATAATATATATAATATAATATATATATTAATATAATATATTTAATAATAATAATAATAATATATATAATTAAATAATTCAATAATAATAATAATATATAATAATAATAATTAATATAAATTTTATAATATAATACATAATAATATAATAATATCATACATTATAATATATAAGAAATAATAACTTTAATAATAATATATAAACAAAAGCAGAAAAGGTATTAATTTGTGATTCAATATTATTTTTCCTTTCTTTTAAATTTTTAAAATTTTTTTTTTTTTTTTTTTTAAAAGTGTAATATTTTCTGAAGGTGAGACTGCAGCATACTGCACGGTTCGGTGCAACTCATTATTTATATATAAATATACTATATATATATATATATATATATATATATTATTTATATTATATATAATATATTATATATATAATATATTTATATATATATATTATATAATAATATATATTTTATATATATATATATATATTATATAATAATTAATATATATATATATATATTATTATATATATATATATATATATATATTATATTATATTATTATATTATTATTATATATATATATATATATATATAATTATATATATTATATATATATATTTATATTATATATATTATATATATAATATTCGTTTATCTAATGTTGTTAATGGCAAGCGGTGTATTATTTCGTTCTGAAGAGAGAATAGAAATAATGATTTAAGATGGATGACCCAATTGTAAACTCTTTTCACTCCTTAAAGATGCTCATCACCTCCTTCCATCTTAATTCCCAGACACTGATGAAAATATGAGCAGAATAGAAGTCTTTCATCTTCTCATGTCAAAAGACCTCTCCAGCTTTTGTATTTGGTCCTAGTTTTGAACTTATATTGAGAATAAGTGGTGTTGTAGTGGCTTTAATGGATAATTATTGTTTGAAGATTAACAGTTTTCTTTATACTTTCAAGAAGGGAGATAGGGTGATGGTGGGAAATAGGGAGAAAGATGGAAATGACGAGAGAGATGACTTAGGAGATAAATAGTAAGATATAAGGAAAATAAATAATAATAAAAAAAGAGAGTGAAAGAGGAAATGAAAAAAAAGAGTGGTGAGGGATGAAAAGAGAAAGAGATGGAGAGTCAAAGGGTGAGAGCGAAGTAGGTTTAAAAGAGGAAATGAGACAAATGGAAGAATATGAAAATACAGAAAACAAGAGAAAAGTAAAAGAGTTTCTCTGTTATTCATTTTGCTGTTGAGAGGATAGACTTCATGAATGAATTTCATTTCTTCAAAAACATCTCTTCATTTTACATCTATTTGTGGATAGACTGGTTTCGGTAGATTCAAAATATTTTAAGTGGGAAAAGAAGTGAAATTCTATAGTTTATATAAGCTATAACGGCCCTTTGCTGTAAAATGTAACTTGAAATTAGAGTATGAGCCTGTGCTGGTGCCAGTGCTGAACAAGAGTGGGAGCAGAGATGGAGAAAGGCTGGTGCCATTCCTGAGCCAGAGCTAGAGTTATTGCTGAAGCCATTGCTGATGGCTAGTACACGGAGCTTAGTCTGGACAGCTTGAAAGACATGCTGGAGTTATTGCTGGAAGTCAATGGCTGGTGCTAGTGTGAAGGCCAGAGCTTGGGCTTCCAAATGGAACAAAGTGCTATACGTAGGGCTGGAGCCCAGTGCTTGTACAGTCGCCGAGATGTAGCTGAAGCAAGTGGCTGCCTGCGACTGATGTTAGCCAGTTCTGGCGCCATTGCTGGGCCATTGCTGAAACTAATGCTGATGCAGGGCTGAGAACAGTGCTGGAGCCAGTTGCTGGTCGTCATGTGTTTAACCAGAGTTGAGCCAGAGATGGGAATCCGGTGTTGTTACCAGTGATAAAACCAGAGTTGCTTTCCTCTAATTCTCAAAATACAGATGTTGAACTTGATACCACTTTTCAATTCAGAATGACCTCGAGCAGTTAGTGCCGCTC
Organism: Trachelipus rathkii; assembly: GCA_015478945.1. Classification (NCBI taxonomy): domain Eukaryota; kingdom Metazoa; phylum Arthropoda; class Malacostraca; order Isopoda; family Trachelipodidae; genus Trachelipus; species Trachelipus rathkii. Next base: position 9,708 of record JABUQX010051055.1, read on the forward strand.
CTGCGTTCGTATCTCTGGATCCGTCTTTGGGAGATGAACCAACATTCTGTCTTTCCTAATTCTAATCCTTCTCTTATTCTGTTAAACTCTTCCTCTGGGTTCCTCCGATCACTTATCTCTGTTTTCCGTTCTATTGTCTTCATGTATTCCGCAGGAAGACTCACTACGGCGGAAAACAATTTTTGGCACTTTCGATGGTGCTAACAGGTTGGACTTGCGATCGTACTTCTTTGATTTCCCATGGAATGACTACAGCACGAACTAATTCTCTCTGACATGGAGGCGTGACCTTTACCTTCACCTAAGCCTAAATACTAGATAACCTTGGTTTAACTCTGCCTGTTCTCCGCTATTTCGATTTGAGCACGAACAGTCACGTTTTTTATAGGATTGAAAAATAGCATTATCTAATCGCGAATGATTCTTACACTTTTTTGTTTCAATTTTACATAATCTTTTATAGTTATTATGTAATATTTCATTCATTTGACCAATTTTTGGAAAAATAAGAAAATTTTTCGTAACATTATGAAATTTGTAAAAGATCAATGTTTTATAATGTTAACTCGTGGGTTAGAGCACGACAGTACGAGTATAGGGAGTCGCCCTCTGATTGTATATATATTATATATATATCTATATATATAATATATATATATATATATATTTATTATAATATATATATTATAATATATTAATAATATATATATATATATATATATATATATATATTATATATATTATATATATATATATATATATATTTATAAATAAGAATCGCTCATATCAAAAATTTTTATAAAAATCACAGATATGACATTATAATGAAGAATAAAAAAACAAAAATGGGTAACTCTTTAGGAAAAAAGGTTACAGCCTTTCAAAGTTGTTAACTGCTCCCCATAGACTTTCATTGTCGATATCAGTTAGGTTCATTTAGTCTCTAGTCTTTAGGGCTATATATTTTGTTCAGATACACAGAGCTAAATTGTGTCTTTAAACATTTATCAATAACCTGCAGAGGATGGATCAAAACGAAACGAGGACCAATATTTTTTTTATATAGAAAGCTATGGGAATTTTAACTTTGGAGGCTGTAATTTTTTTTCCTAAAGACAGCTCGAACATTTTCTTTTTTTATTCTTCATATTTTATTTTTTTAAGAGTATATCCTGATTTTACTTATTATATATATCATATATTATAATATATATCAGTGGCGTAATTTAGGGGGGGGGCAGGGGGGCCAAATAAATTACATGATGCCGAATTTTTCCTAAGAAACTTAAAATTTTAGTATTATATTCCGTTATAATAAAGGCAGGAGTTAAATTAATTTTATTAGTGTTGGTAGAAATCTCGGTTTAAGTCCATATAACCTAATTGGGAAACATCAAGAGTAATGAAACATTAGAATTTCAAGCTGATTTTTGAAGAATGTTTAAGGCGCATCTGAATTTGAATTGAGTATTGAAATTGCTGTAACCAAGATTAACAAGTTCCAAAATACGACAACATTCTAACTTACCGACCCCAGACTTCTTATGCACATCCATTTTTAACATTTTTGGATGATTTATATCGCATGAGGAGAGAGGTTTTTAAATTTTCCTTGGCAATTTGTCATACGAAACGGTTGGTATGTGCCATAGAGAATAAAGATTGTGTTAATATCTTACAAGGCAGATTTCGACAGTCCAACTGAAGATTTGGTAAAAGCAGAATGGGATATCTATGGAGTTGAAATCATAGCACAGGTCGCTCAAAAACCGCATTAGATGGACTAGTTTCTTGTTCGAGGTCACAATTTACAAATATTTAATCTTGTTGCAAAAACTGGCAATTTTACCCGTGTTTAATGCTTCATTAGAAAGAAGCTTTTCAACATAAAGACTTCTGAAAGCCTACTTGAGAAAATCTGTAGAAGATGAAAGACTTATTAAACTTGCCCCTCCTGTACATACATCGAAATATTAATAAAGAATTGAAGATGTTTATTCGGACCTTCCCTCACTTCTCATGTAGGCGATTAAAATTTACAATTTAGGTAAGATGAATTTTAGTAATAATATGAAAATTCTTCCCATTTTTTTTAAAGGATTTTTTAGTAAGGGTGTCCTCTACATATATATATAATATATATATAAATATATATATATATATATATTTATATATAATATACTATAATTATATATATATATATATATATATATATAATTTATATATATAATATATATATATATATATATATAATATATATATATATATATAAAGAACGGATTTTTTTATGGCCCCCCGAAAAATTTTGGATACGCTGCACTGTATATATATATATATATATATATATATATATATTATTATACTATTAATATATATATATATAATATATATATTATTATATATAATATTATTATATATATATATATATTATATATATATAATTATTATATATATCAGTTGGAAGGCCTTATTAATAAACTGCAAATATATCAAAGTTCTTTATAAATTTTCAACATAATAAAATGGTCTTCTGGATGTTTAGAGCGTTAGCTTTCGATCTTACTGAATTACTGGATCCTCTTTCAGACGCTGTGAATTGAAGACTAAATGAAATATTTCATAAAGTTGTTATTGCTTAAAGAAAGTTAAATAATTAAAATCAGATTTAGTTAAACTTAGTTTTTGATTTTTTTGAAAAAAGGTTTGGTGTTCAAAATTTTGTTTAAGGTGGGGTCCTAGAGTGTGTTCACTTGTTGTTTGTTTAAAATTGGGAAAGTTTTTAATCAAAGGGGG
>JABUQX010051055.1:17500-20000 GCA_015478945.1 Trachelipus rathkii
TAACTTTAGAAGGTCATAGTATTGTTAGTTTATTTATTTTCTTTTCATTTATATATATATATATTATAGTATATATATATAATATATATATATATAATATATTATATTATATATATATCTATATTATATATATATATACATATATATATATATATATATATATTATATTATATATATATTAATTTTATATAATATATATTATATATTATATATATATATATATATATATATATATATATAATATATATTATATATATTATATATATATATTATTATAAATTAATATACTATATATATATTATATTATATATATATATTATATATATATATATATTATATATTTATATATTATATATTATATATATATATATATATATATATATATCCAGGAGAGATTAAAGAAAGAATGAATAATAACGCTTATTACATCACACTTGCACAGGAAATTGTTGATTCAGTAGATTTCACTGGTCACATAGAAAAGAATTTTTATCTGAGTTCGATGACTTTTCATGGGAAATCTTTTGTGGACTGCCTTTGACCGCTCTTTCAGGCCCATTCAATAATTTTACTTACGAAATTCTCATTCGGTTTTGGCTTGGCATGGGATAATAATTCCCAGCCTGTGTTAGACTAGGTTGGCGAGAGAAAAAATATATTTTTTCTCCTTAATAGTTAAACTTTCGTCTGCAGTTTTCGGACAATATTTCAATAAGGAAGAAGAAGAAGAAGAAGAAGAAGAAGAAGAAGAAGAAGAAGAAGAAGAAGAAGAAGAAGAAGAAGAAGAAGAAGAAGAAGAAGAAGAAGTTAACTTTTTTTTTTTTTTACTTTACCAAATTACTGTAAAAAATACCAATATTGGGTATTTGGAGGAAATGAAGGGAAAAGTTGGGAAATTGTGGGACATTAATTTTAAATGATCTTAACATCATATAAATAAAAAAAAAAAAAAAAAAAAAAAAAAAAAAAAAAAAAAAAAAAAAAAAAAAAAAACTGAATTTCAGTTTAAAAAAATAGAATGAAAACTACCTCTAAGAAGCCAAACTTTATTTTTATTTTTTTTTGTATAAATTTGCTGCATAAACCAATAGAGATATATTATTATATATAATACATATATATATATATAATATATATATAATATTATATATATATATATTATATATATAGTATATAGATATATTAATATTATATATAATATATATTATATTATAGGGCTATATATGTAAATATATAATATATATTATATATATATATATATATATATATTATATATATAATCTATATATATATATTATATATATTATATTACTACTGTATATATATAATATATTATATATTGTATATATATATATAATATATATATATATAATATATATTATATATATATATACTATATTATATATATATATATATATAGTATATTATATTATATTATATTATAGTATATATAATATATATATATATTATATATATATAATATATATATATATAATATATATATTAATATATATATATAATTATATATATATATATATATTATATTTATAAATAATATTATTATATATATATATTATATATATTTATATATATATATATATATATTTATTTTATATATATATTTTTATTTGTATTTTTTTTTAAATATGTCTGTGTTTGTGTGTGTGTGGTGTGTGTGTGTGTGTGTGTGTTTGTTCGCGCGCGCGCATATGCATTACTATATGTAACACGACAGCTCAGTGAGAGCCCCTCCTGAATGCCAATGAACCGTGGAAAAGCTGCAATATTTGTCTTTTTTATTCCCTCTCATACCCATAAAAGGGGTCAACAAACCCAACGTAGATTTGGGGGATGGAGAGGGACATTCATTTTGTACTATTTTCCGAAACTGGAGTAAACGGACTTTTACTTAAATGGATGGTTATATAAAACAATTATTCAATATTTACTCTTATTTAGATGTGACAGACCTATTTCTCTCTCTATCACGTAGTCAGACTCCTAATAAAAGGGGGTTGCTAGGTGAAATAACATGATGTATCTTAATTTATTTTTCTTTTTTGACATAATAGTCAAATTATTTTTTTATATGATACAGTTGAAAAGAAAAGTCGATAAAAGAAATTAAATTATAAATAATTTTGAACGCATTTGATCAATTTATAAGTGAATAAAATATTACAAAATGTTGTCAGATGCACAGTTTAGCTATTCCTCAAGATTGGGCTTTACACAATATTATGTGAAGTTTTTAACGCTATGTCGTTAAAAGAATTTATAAATTTCGTCGAAAAGAAAGTAGCTAAAATAAACAAAATTTATATAAAATTTTTAGCTTATATTAGTCCAGGTTGCCAAAAAATATTTATCCAAATGTTGTCATATCTTAGAGTAAAGGAGGTCAACTTTACAAGATGACTATTGCAAAAATATTTATTTTTTAGGTATTTAATAATGCCATTTTGTTTTGGAGTTTCTACTGGTATTATATTTGGTGCTA
>JABUQX010051055.1:30000-35000 GCA_015478945.1 Trachelipus rathkii
CTGGAGAGGTCTAAGATAAAGTGCTTAGAGAACATATGAAAAGAGATTTTAGTACCACTGAAAGGGTGATAACATTACCTGGGAGTGTGAAATTCAAAGACTGAGATTGTGCTGAGGTGCATGATGTTCTTGAGAACTTCAGGAGAATGAATTTAGAGGCAGATGAAAGAAAATGCAAGTCTGACTGACTTAGTAGTAGCCATTCCTGGGAGTAGATGATGATGAAGATTTGAAATTTTTAATTAATCAATAACCTTTTCAAGGATAGTTTGAAATCAATCATTTGAAATTTGATTTATATAAAACTGACTTAGATGATAATGTTTTAAGCAATATTTCGAAATTTGTGGATCATATGAAACTTCGAAATAGTATAAATTGTGAGAAAGATTTTCAATTACTCCAAAGTGATTTGAATAAGATTGTAAATTGGTCAAAAACCTGCAAATGAAATTTAATACTAATAAATATAAGGTTATACATTTTTGGAGTAGAAGCAATGAATATGATTACATATAATATAACTCAGATATCATAGTTGTGAGTGAGGAAAAGAATCTAGGATAACTAATTAATAAGGATGTAAATTTTGCAAAATAATGTGGTGAAGCTGTTAAGAAAGCTAATAAAGATCTAGATTTTTTTTGCCCGAAACTTCGAATATAAATAAAAAATATTAGTTCCTCTCTATAAATCGTTAGTTAGAGCTCATTTGGAATACGCAGAACAGTTTTGGAGTCCATACCTCAAATAGGACATAGAAAAAATTGAAAGAATTCAAAAAAAGGGCAACCAAATTAATACCGGAATTGAGAGGTAAGTCATACGAGCAACGAATAGGTGAATTCTTTAGAAACAAGAAGATTAAGAGGAAAATTAATTGAATTTATAATTCTGAATAAATTTGATAATATCGGTAACATGCAATTCTTTAGATACGAATTTTAATAATGTAACACGAAATAATGGGCATAAACTTTCTCATAAACGATTTCAAACCATAATAGCAAAAAATTTCTTCACTTATGATGTAATTGAGAAGTGGAATATTCTTTCTTATGAAATAGTGAACAGCGGCAACATCAATTCAATCAAGAAAAAGTTAGATATGCATTTTAATCAAACTGGTCTTTGAACTTCAATTTAACTCGATTTTTACTTTATTCAAACACTAGAATTACTAAAATCAAACAAGAACTAGTTACATCATTTTGTAAATGTTAAAAATACATCTTAAAAAGAATTCGAATGGTAAACATAAAATAGCCTTGATGTTCACCACTGAGAGCGTATCCGTTCTAAGACGGCGATCTCGTCAATCGCACTGAATAGGAGAAATAATCCAAAAAAATTTTTTTCAAAATTGTAGCAATTATTATGTTTGCTACTTATAAACAGATCTGTTCTAAGTGAGCAAACTCAAATATCACATTAAACAAAATAAAATAATACTAATGCAAAAACATGTAACAACTAAGATCATAAAAATACATTACCTGTTCTAAGACAGTCACACATCCGAGACAATAAAGAAGTCAACTACACATAAACAGCAAATACATAACAGACTAGCCTTGAGTGGACTGTAAAGTATTTGTTAGTCAGTACTTCTTCTTCTCCTCCTCTCCTCCTCCTCCCCTCCTCTTCCTCCTCCCTCCTCCCTCCTCCTCCTCCTCCTCCTTCCTCCTCCTCCTCCTTCCTCCTCCATCCTCACCTCCCATCATCATCCTCCTCCTCCTCCTCCTCCTTCCTCCTCCCTCCCTTCCTCCTCCCTCCTCCTCCTCCTCCTCCTCCCTCCTCCTTCCTTCCTCCTCCTTCCTCCTCCCCTCCTCCTCCTCCTCCTCCTCCTCCTCCTCCTCCTCCTCCCCTTCTCCTCTTCTTCTTCTTCTTCCTAAAGGTCTATTGTCTTCAGTTGATTTGGGAAATATTTAACTAAAATGATTTTTTTCTTTTGAAAAGTTTATATTTCGACGAACCCAACATACTATATTCCTTTTCTTAACGGTGCTTATATATATATATATATATATATATATATATTATATATATATAAAGTATATATATATATATATATATATATATATATATATATATATATATATATATATATATATATATATATATAATAACGGTGCTTAATATATATATATATATATATATATATATATATATATATATATATATATATATATATATATATATATATATATATATATATATATATATATATATATATATATATATATATATATTATATATATATATTATATTTATATATAGTATATATATATATATATATATATATATATAGCAGTTATATATATATATATATATATATATATATATATATATATATATAACATTGCAATATTGCTTACAATCAAGCAAATACACCAAAAACATACATCCTTTAAAAGAACTTACGTGGAATCGACAGCATAATATTGCAATGGTGATGAAGTGACAGAGCAAAGGTTGTGATGAAAAGCAGAAAAAGGGATGAGAATATGACAGAACCCTGTGGAATACCAATATTAATAGATTTAAGGGATGAACGGTGGTCGTCTACTTCTATAGAACGATCGGACAGGAAATCAGAGAGAGAAGGTTACAGAAAGAATAATAAATACCGAAAGAGAGAGACGTTTGGGAATCAAAACTTTGCGCCAGTCTCTATCGAAGGTTTTCTATTTGTGAAGCGCTACACCAAAAGATTCACCGAAATGACAAGCAGCAAAGAACCAAAAATAAGAAGAAAAAGAAGGACCCATGAATTAGAGCATTTCTTGCCAAAGACATTTTGACTAGCGATAAGAGATGAAATTAGAAGTATTAAGATGTTTCCAATTATTAAAATTAAGGATAAATTCGAAAACTTGGAAGGACGGAGGTTAAAGATGTAGGGTGATAGTTAGAGGGTTGAGAGGGCATAGGCTAAATGACAGTTTACAAAGGCAGAGTGCTAGCTAGGAGGTATAAGTTTTAAAAATCATAGGAGGGATACCAACATAATCATAATCATACGCCATCTTAGTATTTAGCTCAAAGAGAGAAGAGATAAGATGTTTAAAAGAACTCACACTGATAGACATAAATGAGTTGGAAAGGTGGAGGAGAAGAAGAAATAGCTCAGGAGTTGTCTAAAGTTGAAATAAGGCAAAGGTTTGAGGTAAGAATTCTGTTTTACCAGAAAGCAAAAGAGCAATTGTGCCGTCTGAAATACAACAGAAGGGAAGAGCAAAAATCGAAGTTGGAGTTAATATTTTTTGCCTAATACCAGAAAGAGCGTGAGGAAGAGGGACCAGAAAGAAAAGAACATAGAAAACTCAGAAAAGAGTTTTTAGTAGAGGTGGACCAGATATCAATTTTCAATATCCGAGTTTGTGAATGAGGGTATTTATTTTCACTATTCGCGGATGAGGATGCGGATAATTTTAGATATAAATAGCTTAGCTACACTTAACTGATATTTTGAGTTACTAAAAAAATTTGAGAAAAAATATAATTATTAATTGATTATTAATTTAATTGATTTTAGTGTACACAACTATGTGACCGGACTATACAGACCGGAGGGGATGAGACTGAATCATCCAAAAATTTGAGCTATTTGAAACAACTGATTTGGGAACATATACATACATATTCTTAGTTGTCCAACAATCCTGAACACTCTTGACCTATATGCTTTTCCCCATAAATGCACCATCTTCGCTCCTATTTGTAAATTTAACTACAGTCTTATTTGTCCTAATTTTAATGCATTCTCTCCAACAGCTCTATCTTGCCCTAATCCTATCTTCTGGAAAGTATTAGGGCAAAGCCTTATATATATATATATATATACTATATATATATATATATATATATATATATATATATATATATATATATAGATAAAAATATATATATATATATATATATATATATATATATATATATATATTATATATATATATATATATATAGTACTTTGCCAAAAAAATGTCAGCTCAAACTTTGCCTCTTTGTCTTTCTCACCTCTTGTTTCTTCTCATGGCACCACTGCTAATAACTTGTACTGAAAGTGAATTTTCCCCTCAAACATTTGTGTCTAATTCCTCTGTGGACGATTCCGGAGTATTCCTTATTAACTCTCCGCAACGCATTTATGCTTAACATTGTAACTCTCTCTCTCTCTCTCTCTCTCTCTCTCTCTCTCTCTTCTCTCTCTCTCTCTCTCTCTCTCTCTCTCTCTCTCTGGGTCCTTTACTCTTCGGTATTTTGAAGAATCTTTTTCTGAGGGACTTGACATGTAGAAGACCTTCGATAGAGTTTAGCACAAAGCTTTGATTTCTTTGATTTCCTCATCTATCCTTCGGATCTCTGTAAAATTCTCCCTGTAAATATTCATCCTAGTCGTTCTATAACTAATGTAGACTACCAACTTTCATCTTTAAAACCTATCAATTTTGATGTTCTTCAAGGTTTTGTCGAATCTCTACTCTCTTTCTACCTTAATCAATGATCTTATATTCATCATCTCTTCACCTATACACTCTTATGCTGTCGATACTACCATTCATTGTTCTTTTGAATTTAACATAGCAATGATTGGAGGGAGTACTTGGAACAATTAATCTCTGATCCCTCTTGTTTTTTTAATTGGGTTAGATAAAATGTGGTTTTTTTACAATATCTTAAAATTTCCGTTCTTTCATATTTCTACTCGAAATAATCTTCTACGCACTATAAACATCTTCGTAAACTTGCAACTCAAACCTTCTTCGACTCTTAATTTTCTTACTATTTCCTTTTCTCATGATTTTTCTTTGGATGAGAGAGAGAGAGAGAGAGAGAGAGAGAGAGAGAGAGAGAGAGAGAGAGAGAGAGAGAGAGAATTATAAATATCACTAAAGAATCTACTAAGAAGTTTGATGTTCTAAAATAGTCAAATTTTTTCAGAGTGTCCCTTGTACAGGGACGCAGTTCTTTTTTGTATGGATATCCATCATAAATCA
>JABUQX010051055.1:37500-40000 GCA_015478945.1 Trachelipus rathkii
TATATATATATATATATATATATATATATATATATATATATATATATATAAACTCGCAAAAATTTAATGCACACCTATATATATAATTTAAACTCTTTCATCTTTGGAAATGTAAGGCTAGGGTTTGGTTTTATTTGGGTCATACCTAACATCGGAGTGTATACAGTATGTAATTACACTGTGTAGGGAACTAAATGGCATAATAAAGACAACCAACCAAATTACGAAATCCCTAAAAGTATGTTCATAGGAGAACAAGATTGCAAGACACCAACCAACTAACTAAACAAACCCTATGCTGTAAGTCGTAGCTTGACAAAGACTGCCACAATGGAAAGACACATCGTCAGAGAAGAGGAACGTGCCATAAGAGTTATCACACTGTCGGAAGCAGGCCATTCTCAGAGACAGGGGGCTCAGCAACTCGGGGTAAACCAATCGACGGTCAGTCGAATCCTTCGTCGGTTTAGAGAGACTGGCAGCAACCGTAGACGATATGGTCAGGGTCGCCAGAGGGCAACGTCCGAGAGAGATGACATATTCCTCCATCTGACAGTGCTTCGTGATCATTTCCAAACAAGCGTACAGCTGCAACAAAGGCTCCGTGAGGTCAGACGTGCTCATTTCCAACCGTACAGTGAGAATGACTGAATAAACGTGGAATACGTGTTAGAAGGTCTGCCATCGGCCCTCTCCTGACCAGGGAGCATTGGGTTGCCAGATTGCATTTTTCACCAGCTTATTGGAGATTGGACACTCGCGAAATGGAGAAATGCACTCCTCACAGATGAGTCGGGGTTCACACTACATGGACCAGATGGACGTCTGCGAGTTTGGAGAAGTGCAAGTGAGCGCTTTTCGGCTTGCAATATATCCCCAAGGATTCCTTTTGGAGGTGGCTCTGTAATGGTGTGGGCTGGCATTTGTTTGAGTGTTCGCACGGCACTGCATATCGTGAACAGAGGAATGCTAACGGTTGAAAGGTATGCGAAAGACATCCTTCAAAAGTATGTAGTGTCTTTTGCGCCCTTTATTGGCGTCCATTTTTTGTTACTCCATGACAACGCCACACCGCACGCTGCACAGGTCGTCCAACGGTATCTACAACAGGTAGGGATCAGACTCCTGGCCATTCCTGCTAGGAACCCGGACATTAATCCCATTGAACATGCTTGGGATTTGTTGGGTAGGCAAGCTCGAGCCCGTGAACAGCTCTGTCCACACTCAGGGAGCTTGCAAATGCTTTGACGAAAGAATGGGACAACATCCCGCAGGAAACCATCTCCACGATCATTTCATCAATGCCGAATGAATTGTAATTTGTAGCATATTGTTGTTGATTGATAAAATTATCATATCCAAATTTTTTTCGTTTTCTTTATTATGCCATTTAATTCCCTACACACTGTCGTTACATACGGTTTATACATTTATAACCCGGTGCAACACTCCCGAGTTAGGTATGGACCAAATAAAACCAAACTCTAGCCCTACATTTCCCGATATGAAAGGGTTTAAATTATATATATGGGTGATGCATTAAATTTGTCCGCGAGTTAATGTATGTGTGTATAGGTGTATGTAAGTGCAAGAATTAAATAACAAAAATCAATAAAAGTTAAAAATTTCTATCACTTACCGGCCTGCTATTTTATAGACGAAGTTGTCGTTGTTGCTTCTCGCAATTACCTTCAACCCATCATCTAATGGAATCGTCTTCACCAGAGCGCTTTCGATATGAAGCACTGACATGTTGCCAAAGTGTTCCTGAGTCATTCTTGTTCGGAGCCATGTCTTTATTCGCCTCATAGCAGAGAATGATCTCTCAGCGGATCAGGAGGTCACCGGGAGGATCATGAAGACTTGTAGAAGTTCGTATAGGTTTGGAATCGTGTCCGATTTGACAAAACAGCTGATTTTCTTTATGCGGCTTATGCCCTTATTTCTTTCAAGGTGAGTTTTTAAGCATTTCGAAGCTATTGTCACTTCTTCTAAAACGTTTTCAGCGATAGTAAACAAAGGGCCATAATGTTGAACTAATACTTTACTTTCTTCGAAGTTTAATGCAATGAATTAGTTAACTGCACGGGCCATTTCAAAACTCTCCGTGCTGAATCTTTCTTTAAGATGACCAATGACGGTATCCAGAATTCGAAAATATGAGACCACAGCCAATATTCTTTTACTCGAACTGGGACAGAGTGGTCTTCATCCACTTCCAATGATGTGACCGATGTTTCTGGGAAATGCTGATTTGTTGGTAAGAAATTCAAAAATATATTGCCTTGTTGTCTTTTTCTTTTGAAAGATGTTTGAAGAGTCTCAACTTCAATTTCATGATTCTCTGCGAATTGTACAACAGTGTCCCAAGCGGCAGAAAACTGAGTTTCAGTTCGTTTACTTTCTAAAGTGTTGATAACTCCAACAACAAGCTTCCCCTCTCCCTCAAGAGTTAACTCATTTGCTTGTAGGACCTGACTCAGCACTTGAAGGACACATA
>JABUQX010051055.1:50000-105601 GCA_015478945.1 Trachelipus rathkii
ATGTAAACAAATGTTATCTGATGATTTGGGACGCTTCATATTTGAATAAAACATATTCTTACAGAATTTTTACTAAAATTAAGAACGTAAAAAGTTAACGTTAGCTGATTAACGTAAACCGTTAATTTATTGATAAAGTTAACGAATGAACGTTAGCAAAGTTAAAATTTTGAGCTAACGATTAACGGTTAATAAAATTAACTTTTCGGTTAGCGATGCTCATCCCTGATTATATATATATATATATATATATGATATATAGTATATATATATATATATATATATATATATATATATATATATATATATATATATATATATATATATATATATATATATATATATATAAGATTTTTGTATAATGAACGATATAAATTGACAAAGGGTAGATAAGACTGTATATATATATATATATATACAGACAGGACCTATATATATACATATATATATATATATATATAGCAGTTATATATATATATATATATATATATATATATATATATATATATATATATATACCTATATATAAATATATATATATATATATATATATATATATATATAGTATATATAATTTATATAAATATTTATATATATATATATATATATATATATATATATATATATATATATATATATATATATATAATGTTAAAACGCTATGAATGTGCTATAATAATATAAGGAATATAAAACCCAAAAAGAAATTAATAAAACCGGGCTAGTTTTTCGAGAAAACACACGTTCTTCCTCTTCATTCAGGCCCAATTCTAAAGTAATAGAACTGAAAAGGTATCTTTTTAGCTCTATCACTTTATTAATATAAAAAAGATATCTTTTAGTTCTATTACTTTATTATTGGGCGTGAATGAGTAGAAACGTGTGTTTTCTCCAAAGACTAGCCAGGTTTTATTAAAAGTTTAATTAATTTCTTGGTGTTTTACATTCCTATATATATATATATATATATATATATATATATATATATATATAGTAGTATATATATATATATATATATATATATATATATATATATATATATATATATATATATATATATATATATATATCAGTTCCAATAATATCCCCTATAATAAAAGTAAACGCATTACCAAAATACTCTTTTTGTCCTAAATATTTTTATGCCTTTAAAATCACGCCAGAAAATTGAGCGAATTATTCTGCCTCTCTTAATTAGCACGAGGTTTGATTTTTAAATAAAAACGTCTTCTTCTTAAGAAGTTTTTCTTCTCATAGAATTTCACTCCGAGATTTTTGTGTTTACTTTGGAGAAATTGAATTAATTCACTCGGTTTGTGTTCGAAGCGTCCAAGGAAGGAGTAGAGTCGATGAACCCTTCCTAAAACTGGAGTAATGACCGGGCTACTATTTTAAATTTGTTTTGTAATGCACATACACACATACATACATACATACATACATACATACATACATACATACATACATACATACATACATATATACATATATACATATATATATAGAAAAACACTTAATTAAATAAACAAACATATTATTAAAGATAGAAGATTTTATTATATTTATATATTATTGCAATATATATATATATATATATATATATATATATATATATATATATATATATATATATATATATATATATATATATATATATATATATATATATATATATATATATATATATATATATATATATATATATATAAATATGTATTTAAATATAAAGTGGAAACGCTGTATGACTCTTCTTATATTTTGGCATTTACAACGGACATTCCTCCCTTTAAAGAGAGTTCATTTGTTTCCTCCTTATATATAATCTGTGTCATTCTGGCATCGACAAAACCGCCAGGTTCATTGTTTCTTGTAGATTGAATGTAAAGTCTGTATCACTCTTCCTTCCTTCTTCCGTTCAGTGTATCATGACTTGTCGGCACAGATTTTGCCTGCTATATGTTTTCCCTGGATTTGGTAAATTCATTGAAATCATATGCCTTTTCCCAACATAGGTGACATTGTGTACAGATTTAAAAAAAAAAAAACAACAAAAAACAAAACAAAAGAAAACACGCTTTTTGTTTCACCGGTTTCTTTTTCTTAAAATTTTTTATTGTTTACTGTTTTTTTTTTGTTGTTTTTAACCAAATAGTATATTATTTTATTACTTTATATCGTTTTTTTTTATTTATTTAGAACTAATTTCTCTACTAATAAACCTTTTAAATAATTATGTTTCGTATAATTGTACTGGCTAAATGGTTCAGGCATTTAGTTTGGTACTATTCATTTCTAATTTTTTTTTTTTAATTATTCAAATCTAAAGACTTTCCATTAAAAACAAAGTCAAAGTTGAAAGAATTTATGTTTCTTGAAATTTTTACCTACTCAACAATAATAAATAAATAAATAAATAAAGAAAAAAACTTTTAAAACCTATTGTTTATGCAGCACAATTATGGGGAAGGAGGAAGCTATTCTCAAGACTATTAGTAAAGAAATTAGCTCTAAATACTAAAAACAATGTAAACTGGTAAAATAATATACTATTTTGTAAGAAAAAAGACAAGAAATTTGCTTTTTTCCACTTCCATTTGTAATTATATATATATATATATATATATATATATATATATATATAGAGAATAGTATATATATATATATATATATTATATATATATATATATATATATATATATATATATATATATATATATATATATATATATATATATATATATATATATTAGATAAAAGGGTTGTGCTTGTAGAAGGGTAGAGTCAGTGTTATTACAGTGTTAGTATTTCCGTGTCTTTCACCGGAAAAGATAATTGATATCGTTTCGAGTATATGGCTAAAATTTTCGAGATGGTGTTTAAAATATTACAGATAGTGACGGTATAGATTAAGTTTCCATAGGATACATCTTTAAATTGAATAAAATATTCTATCTCAGTATATCAACCACACTCTTCTTTCTAATGTTTTTCGGCTCACAGAAAAATCCGCTTCCAAAATATACACTTTTAGCGATACGATACAACTCTACTCTTGGTGCAAGAAAACCCATGTGGTTGGAACTTTCAAATTTTCCACATCCTTATCTTCTCTATAGGCGCATCCTTATCTCATAAAGGCCCTCACCTGCTCCTTTGCCTTCTTCGGTCATCTATAAATATATTCCTGTGTTTGTACGAGCACTTATGTTAGCAGCACTCGGAGTCAACTCTCTATGTCAGGGCTGATAAACATAGAGGTTGCTCGGCTAGAACCCGCAAATATTTTAAATCCCCACCCCTTCCAGCATTAGAAACCATGGTTTCACTAAAAATCATCTCATAAGTTTATGTCACTTCACAATTCTTTCACAAACCTACCAACAACTTCATATGAAAATTCTCGAATCAATTCACATGGCCAGTCTAAATCCATCACTTAATAATGATAGCTGCCCCTTCATTTGCAACTATTTTAGTGTTATACTGTGCTGTTCTAGTTGCAAATTTTGTGATTACAGTGTTATTATATAGACTTCAACACTCTTACACCTGTAAGGCTTTTACTATTATATTACTGTCATGTTGTCTTGAAGATGGGAATGACTGTATTCCCGAAATGTTGACGAGATCTTTTCATATTTTATCTAGAACAATTTTCAAACTCTACGATTTATTATAAATATGTTGTATTAAATAAAACAAAAAAAATCCGTATCAAGATCTATACTGTTTTCCGCCAAGAATGTTCAGAGCATTGGTTCTGTTGTTTATTATTTAAACCAGATTCCCAAGGAATTACAACGTAAATACTCCTCTGTCCCAAAAGTAAGTTTACTGTATATTCCATGAACGACTGAATAATATAGCTCCTCCGTGAAGTATACGAGTGGGTAGCTAGTTACTTAGGCTATATATCCATACCAGTGTTAGCCAGATTTATAAAGTCAGTCTTGCACTACACCTGTTTATGTATGGGCGTGTGTCCTAACTTCGTTACGTTTTTGCTCTACATCTTTTTGTGTATGGGCGTGTTTTCTATCCTCGTTACCTTTTTGCGATGCAGGTAAATATTGAACAGTGGTACGCAATCAAATTCTGTGCGAAACGTAGCAAGTCTACCACTGAGACATTTGCTTCTTTAAACGAAGCTTATGGGGATGCCACTCTAATGAGAACTATGGTTTTTAAGTGGCACAAAGCTTCAAAGAGATTCGAGAATTTGAAGACGACTCTCGTTGTGGAAAACCAATCTCGTCAACAAACGATGAAAATGTAGAAGTTGTTTGAGCTGTGATGGAGAGAGACCTCCTGTTCAGTGTCAGAGTGATTGCAGAAGAAGCTGGTTTGGATAAAAATGCAGTTCATAGAATTTTAATGAACGATTTGCACATGCGAAAAATTTGTGCAAAACTAGAGCCGAAAGACTTGTCTGTAAAGCAGAAAGCGAACAGGGTCAAAATTTGTCAAGATTTACGAAAGACTCGAAATGGAGCACAATTTTTTGGATAAAGTTATAACAGGCGATGAATCATGGGTTCTTAAGTACGATCCTGAAAAACGCACAAGTGCGGAATGGCACAAAAAAATTCTCCTCGTCCGAAGAAAGAACGTGTGAGCAAGTCCAATGTGAAAACACTGATTATTGTTTTTCTCGACAGCCGTGGTATTGTGCAACAAGGATTTGTACCTTTAGGGACAGATAGTTATCCATGCCCTTTTTAAGATAAAGTCTTTGGAAAACGACTTCGAAAACGAGTTCAGCGAATCAGAACAGACATTGCAGACGATTGGGTGCTGCAACACGATAACGCGCTATCTACCACTGCGCTCTCAATTAAAGAATTTCTGACGAAGAAAAATATTCAAGTACTTCCATACAGCCCAGATCTAGCCCCGTGCGATTTCTACCTCTTCCCTGTTGAAAATGAAGTTGAAGGGTCATCATTTTGGGACGATGGAAAACATAAAAATAGTGTAACACGTGAAAATACCCTACAGGAAAATGACTTCCGGTACTGCTATGAACAGTGGAAGAAACGTTGGAACCGCTGTGTAACCTCCCAAGGGTCATACCTCGAAGAGATAACTTGTAATTTCAGGTAAATCCAGAAGATAATTAAATACGACATCAGTACTCTTACTTTTGGGACATAATATATATATAAATATATAACATATATATATAGAGTATATATAGAGATATATATATAGTATACATATATATATATATATATATATATATATATATATATATATATATATATATATATAGTATATATATATATATATATATATATATATATATAATATATATATATATATATATATATATATATATATATATATATATATATATATATATATATATATATATATATATATATATATATATAAATGAAAAACATCCTGAAATATATTATAAATGAATTACACCCAAATCCTTAATAGTATACATTAAAACAATAAAAACGTAAAAAATTAAAACACCTGCCAGGAGGTCTTTATTCAAGGTAAAATGAAAAGACAAGAGAAAAAAATTAAGTAATAATAATAAACTTTGGACAGTTTAGTTGGTTCATAAAACTTAAATTATATATTTATAAGAAGCTTCTTGTAATGATTTTCATTTTTTAATAAATTATTTAAAAGTTATCTTTTTTTTATATCACCAGGGTTTTTGTTGAAATTTATTGTATTTTTAATAATAAATGATTTAAGAAATTTTGTATTTCCCACATTATTACAAGATAAAAATATTTTAGCAAAATTCATATCAATTCCATGGTTGTGGTCATTTCTATGTTGAAATAAGGCAGAGTTTCGATCACCACTCATTAAACTATACTTATGTTGATATAGGCGTCTCTTGGTGGTCATCTGTTTCATCATAATATTTTCTACCGCAATTCCTACAGTTTATGTTATAAATATTTTGCATTCTTTACTTTTTAAATGTGATTTCGTCAGGAAGTTTTTCTTAAGATTATTTGAGACTGTCATGACTAGGAAGGACACCGTGTTAGATAAGATTTTCTTTTTATTAGGGTTAATATGAAAGGGAACACTAATTATTTCATCATATTCATATCTTTTGGAATTGGCAGCGCCTGCCGAGAGTATTTTTTTCTTTGCTTAATTTGTTATAATTAAGGTAGAGCAGTAATTTAAATGATGATTTAATAAATTTAAGCTTATCAACAAGGGAAATAGGACTGCATAATTTCATGGGTCTTAAATATTGTGCAGTAATGATACTTAATTTTGTGTAGTGTGAATGAATGGGATACCGATGTATATACGAGTTTGAGGGCGTTGGTTTTCCATATATTGGAAAAACGGGACGCGAGTTATTAATGTCTATTAGCATATCCAAGAAAGGTAATTTATTGTTCACAACCATTTCTAAAGTAAACATTAGTGAAGAAAACTTATTGTTAATGTTATCAAGCTCATATGGGGATCAACAGGAGTCGGAAGGATAGCAAAAATGACGTCAAAGTAGCGCCACCATTTTATTTTTGGAAAACCGTTTTTTGGAGAGTACATATTTTTCTTCTAAAAGTTCCATAAATATAATATAATATAATATAATATAATATAATATAATATAATATAATATAATATAATATAATATAATATAATATAATATAACATAATATAATATAATATAATATAATATAATATAATATAATATAATATAAAATAAAATAATAATAATAATAATAATAATAATAATAATAATAATAATAATAATAATAATAATAATAATAATAATAATAATAATAATAATAATAATAATAATAATAATAATAATAATAATAATAATAATAATAACATTAATAATCAAATCAAAAAATCAAATCAAAAAATCAAATCAAAAATACTTTATTCTGTCCATGATATATTACATAATACTTTTCATTAAAAAAAATAGTAATTTAACATAAAATTAAATTCATAGACAAGAAGTGGGCTTCTAAGGGGACGTTTTCGTCCTTTGAGCCCATGAAGTATTATACGATTTCATATTCAAATTTATATTTAATAGAGAAATCGTAAATTAAAACAGTTTATACAATATGAAATAATCTTAATCCTAATAAACTAGATACTACTACTACTACTACTACTACTACTACTACTACTACTACTACTACTACTACTACTACTACTACTAATAATAATAATAATAATAATAATAATAATAATAATAATAATAATAATAATAATAATAATAATAATAATAATAATAATAATAATAAAAAATAAAATTTAATATGATTTCTTCGAAAAATTCAATAAAAATAATATTAAAAATCGGAGAAAAAGGTGATCCCATATGGAAGCAAAATTTTTGTTTGAATGTTCATGCATAGTTTAATAAGTTTATTAATGTTAGCAAAGGAAATTGAACAATTAATGTTAGAGAGATCAAGATCTTCCTCTAGCACAGACATCTGAAGTTGAATAGGACGCTTTTCAAAGAGAAATGAAGGATGAAATCGCCAGCGTTGGAGTGAATATGTGGTGAAATAATTAAGAGCAGAAATTGAGTTGGTGATACGAGAAAACCTTGAGGATCACCACCATTAATAGATTTGAAGGAAAAATAGTGACCGCAAATTCCTGCTGTTGTAGAATTGTAGAACACCCGCAAATGAAATCAGAGAGAATAATAGATACCGAAGGAGGGAAGTTTAGAAACAAAGGCTTTCGAAGTGTCTAACGCCACAGCAAGAGATTCACCAAAATGCAGAAGGGCAGATGACTAAGGTCCAGAGAGAATGGAAAGATCGTCAGAAGCGTTTTTTACTAAAGTCATACAACCATCAGAGATAATATTAGAAGATTCAATTATGATATTTATAAACCTTCCTGTTAAAGATATAGATTCGAAAACTTTGGAAAGAATCAGGGTTGAAGTGATAGAACAATAGTTAGAGGGTTAAGAAGGGTTCCCCTTTTTTTGACACGGGTTGAATGAGGGCTCACTTCTAGCTGGAAGTGAAGAGACAAATACGAAACAGTGAACCAAGGCAGGGTGCAAGTTTGGAAACCAATGGGAAACCAGGTGAGAAATCGATAGAACCATACTCCTTATCAGTACCAAGCATATAATATTTTTAGAAGTAATTACTATGTTAGGCATGGATGAGTTGGAGGGAGGTGATGAAAGAGGAGTAATTTCAAAATTTTCTAAAATTAAATTATAAGTGAAGGTTTGAGCGAAGATTTTTAATTTTAACATAAGGAAAAACGGCAGTTGTGCCAACGGGAGACACTCCTCTTCTAGTGTCTCCCGTTGTACCAAAGGGAGACACTAGAAGAGGAAAAGAGAAGGAAGCAAAGTTAGAGGTGACATTTTTTTTTGTAAAAAGAAGGCGTATGAGGAAAAGAAACTAGAAAGATTATTACATTTTCAATGAACGAAAGAGTTTTTAGTGTCACTGATTTTGCATTATTCCGTAACGAAATATAAATATCATGAGTTACTGAAGTCTGAAAACGACGATTATTCCTTAAGGCAGAAACCCTGCGTCAAATTGCGCGATAACAAGCCGAGTTTAAAAAGGATTCTTATAGTCTGAGTAGAAGAGAAAGAATATGGAATATATTTTTCGTGACAAATCACTTTGGTTATGCGTTCGACAAGCTCCGAGGGTCCTCTCCCACTAAAGCAGGCATAATTTCAAATGAAATCAATGAAGTACTACCGAAAATCCAAAGAATTAGGTATGTGTGGTAGGGGAAGGTGTTAGACTGATGGAAAATGGAAGAGAGTGGAGGGGGCCCTTCTTATTGTACGCGGATGATTTGGTTTTATGGGGCGAATCCAAAAAGAGTTTGAAAAGACTGGTAGAAGGGTTTGGCAGGGTGGGTAAAAGGGGGTTTGAAAATAAACGAGATAAGAGTAAGGTGGTGTAACCACTTCGCTTGAAGCTGCTCGCCTTGTCTTGGCGAAGGGGTTAATCCAACCAGGGGACCACCCAGGTCTTGGATCTTCTGCCTTCTGGGAGCACTGGTCTCTAGGAAAAAGAATTAAGATGCCGCCCACAATCCATGGTGGAACAGCATATGCCAGTGGATGCGTGGCCGGATGGAAGTTCGGTCCCTGGTATGCGAACTCAGGAGTCAGGATACGGGGCGACCTCCCGTTTAAATCTAGCCTTCCGCAGCAAAGCGAGGTCCTGTGGTGGGTAACCGTTTAACAACTCACTTTATCAATAACATATGGATATTAACAAAAAATATGTACAAGGGGGCACCTCCTTAAGCTCACCAACCATAGAGACCTCTAGATCTTCACTCGAATATTCTGATACTCCAACTGAGAAAAGCCTCACAGTCCTTGTCAGGAGGTGCGGAAGAGGAACCCAATTTGTCTGATACACCTTTCCTGGAAGATATATCAACCGATATTGAGGAGACAGTTCAAAGACTCCGTCTAACATCGCAGCGCCTCTCAAGCGAGGCCAAAAAAAAGGTACAAGTGTCTGGTAAAGAATGGACACGATCTTCAGAGACCCGAAAGCTGGCTCTTGTTACCTATTGGCACTCCGCCTGCAGAAATGGACTACTCCAGAATGGACTACAAAGAGACCCAGAGATGGGAGCAGTGGGAGGAGCTCAAGCACGTGCATAGCTTCTTGTCCCAATCCAAATAGAGTAAAAATAGGAATAGTCTCCAAAGACTATTCAGAAGAGATCTTAAAGTCCAAACAAGATGTTCTGAACAGAATTGTGTGGTCAAATGGTTGTACCACACTGCCAAGGTTCCACGGCTCTGATCTCAAACCAGGCTGGGTCCTGTTCAGCTGTAATGATGAGGTCACAGTCGAGTGGCTGAAACTCACTGTTGAGCAACTGAAGACTTGGGAGGGAGCAAATTTGAGGTTAGTAGAGAGAGATGAAATCCCTCTGCCCATATTGCTAATTGGTTTCTTTCCAAACAGTGCAAAGGACGAGAATGATAGAATTCTTGCTTTTATCAAAGCACAAAACCACTGTTTGAAAAAGAGGAGTGGAAGATCCTGAGAAGGGAAGACAGGGATTAAACAGTGCAACTGGTCCTTTCTCTGGATCACCACTCCGAAGCTAAGCTGAGATCTATAAACTATGACCTCAGCTATAAATTTGGCAGTATGAATATTAGAAAGAGGTGCGGAAAACCAGCGGATGGGAGTTTACTCCCCGGTCTTGATGGGAGTAAGAAGAGTACCGAGGCGGTGAAACCCGGTGGAATGACCCATCCTAGAAAACGAACAGAAATGAAACACACACTCCAAGTGGGATGGAATTCCTCAGCTGGTCCAGGAAAGGCGACAACCTCTGGAGTCCAGCCGCAAAAAAGAGGCAGTCCCATCAAGGCGTCCACCGGGAGTGGGAATGGTGGCTCGAGATAGTCGATTTTTTTGAGGGGACCTACTCGGGGACCCAAACCTATATCGACGTAATGGAAAGCAAAAGATATCTAGGACGCCTTCAAATCAACCTACCCACATCATGCAAAGGCGGCAACGGATACTCTCGTCCGGACTTTTGTTTGCGAGAAGCTTAATGTAGCCCTCATACAGGAGCTGTGGGTGAGAGAAGGAAAAATCAAAGGAATACCAGGTTGAATAAGTAAGATCTACTGGCGTAACCATAATACGCCTCGTGCTAAGATAGTTGTCGGCAGTGGATTTAATTTTCTTTCTATTCCAAGTTTTATAACCAGGGCCTTTGTAGCTGACTTAATAGAGGTGCCAACCTCGCAGGGTAGGCAAGAGGTCGTAATTGCCTCGGTATACTTTTGCTGGCAATCTAATGAGGTGCCTCCGGAAGAAATAAAAAGGCTCACAAAATATTGTCGACAGCGCAACACTGGGTTGATCCTGGGCTGCGGTGCCAATGTTCATCATACCCTGTGGGGTAGCAGTGGCATCAACAACAGTGGTGAGTGTATCTTTGATTTCTTAACTCAATATTGTATTGATGTTGTGAATGAGGGAAAAAAAAACCACATTCATCAATCACAGCAAATAAATTAGAGGTCTTAGATCTAATCTTAATTATTGCTGCTTTCAACACACAGATTTCGATCTGGCATGTGTCTGACGAGGTCTCCCACTTGGACTATAGACACATCAGATTTGAAATCACAGCTTTGGAGAAAGTTGATGAAGAGTGGAGAGTACTCAAGCTAATAAACTGGAGCCTGTATAAAGAAATCCTTAAGCAGAGTGTGAAGGTTATAAAGGGACCTTTAAATTCACAGGACCTAGATGTATCCACTGCCCAACTGCAACTATTCATACAAGATTCGTATGAAGCAGTTGCCTTCTAAAAACAAGGAGGGAGGATAACTAGAAGCGTCCCATCGTGCAGCTAAGAGCTGACCGCTCTAAGGTCTACAGCCAGAAGACTCTTCAACAAAGTTAAGCGGGACAAAAATTGAGAGGCATACAAAATAGCCTTTGCGGTTTACCTTATGGTATCCCTTTAGTTAAAAAAAAAGAATAATTTTACTTCCCTTTACACTTTGGTATTACTTTAACTATAGGAATACCATAGTACAAAGTGATGCAAGAGCTGCCCTCGGCTCCCGGTGGACGTCCCTCAGCTTCAAGCCCCGAGCCTCAAAAAGGAAACATTTTTTTAAAAATATTTCCTACGAATAAATGCAAAAAAAAAATAAAAATAAAATAAAATTAAAAACCCCTCCTTAAAATTTTCCGCTGATTCCAAATATATAATTTGTTTTAGTGATGCCCTCGAGTTACATATGATGTCAGCTTTAGACACTCTGACTATATATATATATATAGTATGTATATATATATATATATATATATATATATATATATATATATATATATATATATATATATATATATATATATATATATATATATATATATATATATATATATATATATATATATATATATATATATATTGAATTATTTTGAGTTAATATAGTGTCTCATGTGCTTGGTTTGTATTGAAACCGATTAAAAAGTAAAGGTTGCGTTGCTGCATAGAATCAATTGACATCTATTGGATGGATCCATCCAGTTTCTGACCACATTTTGGAAAATAATGACGTCAGAATTATTTTGAATAATGACGTCACATTAGGATGAATCCCTCATCCTCCAGTACACAAGTATAAATTGATATATAACTCCCAAGTGTAGGCTAGGGGACCAGTGGTCTCCAAAGTGGGGTACGCGTACCCCAGGGGGTACCCAAAGTGATACTTGGGGGTTCGCCAAAGAAGTAAGTTCACGATCACTTGCGAGTTTATGATCTTGTTCTCATAATGTTCGCCGTGTCTTTTTTTAAATATTATATTATATTATATTATATTATATTATATTATATTATATTATATTATATTATATTATATTATATTATATTATATTATATTATATTATATTATATTATGCCTATAGGGGTACAAATTATAATTATTTTCGTCTTAGAGGTATGCGATCAAAAAAGTTTGGAGACCTCTGGGCTAGTCTATCTGTGATTAACAAATATGAACGCAGATTACGAAAATGCTCTTGTAATGCAAATAATTGATATTCTTGATCGCATAATAATTGACATATAAAAGTATCATTAGATAGATACATTGTCATTGGCTAAGCAATCGTCCGATCAGTAAAGCCACCATCGGTGACGCCCATTATTATTCAACTAAATAAATGTTTTTGTAATCTCGAGTAGAGCAAATGAAAATTTATATTATATACGGAAAACCTAATGGAACGGCTTTATTTCCAAAATGTTGACGTTCATTTAACTATTAATTTGAAATCGAAATCTAAGTATGAACTATAAGAGTGAAACTTGAAATTCAGAAATTTTGGTTTTCAGGTAACCAGATGATTCCAGGAGTACCCATGCCCAATAGTTCCCACTATATATGCCCATAAATGTAATTATGTAAAGTATACCTTCAATGAGTTATTTTAATAGGTTAATAGATCTTTGGTTGTGATACAATTTCAAACTTTAATTGTTACCATGAATAAAAGATTTTTTTTTTTTTTAGGTTTGTTAATAAAAGAACCACTTTGAAAAGACAGACAAACACACAAAGAAAGTAATTGTTAATTAACTTTTGTGCGATCTCAAAACTTTCTATTAGTATTACGAACAAAAAAAATCATTGTTGAAGATTTTCTCGAATTCTCTTAACAAAGGTGAACTGTAAAATATATCTGTAAAGAGGCTTCTTTGAATCTTCTCGAAATACAATTTACTACTATTACTACTACTACTACTACTACTACTACTATACTACTACTACTACTACTACTACTACAACTACTACTACTACTACTACTACTACTACTACTAATAATAATAATAATAATAATAATAATAATAATAATAATAATAATAATAATAATAATAATAATAATAATAATAATAATAATAATAATAATAATAATTAAATAATAAAAATAATAATAAAAATAAAAATAAAAAAAAAAATAAAAATAAAAAAAAAATAAAAATAAAAAAAAAAAAAAAAAAAATAAAAATAAAAATAAAAATAAAAATAAAAAATAAAATAATAATAATAATATAATCAAATAATATAATAATAATAATAAAATAATAATAATATAATATAATTAATAATAATATTAATAAATAATAAAATAAGAATAAATTAAAAAAAAATTAATAAAAAAATAATTAAATAATAAAAAACAATAAAATAATAAAAAATAATAAATAATGATAAATAATATAAATAATAAAAACTAATAAAAAGAATTAAAAAATAATAAAAATACTTTTTAAAAATAATAAAAAAAATTATATAATAAAAATAAATAATAATCATAAAATAAAAATAAATTATAATAATAAAATAAAATTAATAATAATAATAAATAAAAATAATAGTAACAATAATAATATTCTTATTATTGCTAAATTTATTATTATTATTATTATTATATTTATTTTATTTTATTAATATAGTTAATAATAATTATTAAATTATAGTATATTTATTTTATTATTATTATTATTATTATTTATTACTATTGACTATATCCTCACTCCTTCTATTCCTTCATACACCTTCCTCCGGAATGCTGACACAAGGATGTACCTTATTGTGCATTGATTTCTTATCGTGTGTTTAAGCATTATTATACATCGTGAGGATATTCAATAACGAGAGAGAAGCTTCCAATTGATGAGATCTTTAAGAAAAAAACACGTTATAGGATAACCGATACTGTCAGTGACCCGTTAGCATCAGGTCTTCCACTCCCACACCACAACGTACACACACACAGCACACGACACACATATAGCATTTGAGGATGTGCTTAATACGTGTCTACCGCCCTCGTTACTAAACTTCATTAATTCTCTATGTCAATATTATATACTCATATACTAATAACTTAGATACCCCGCCCCTCTTCAACTATTAATTCTCTATTGTACTCTAAATACTAGTCTATAACTTAATACTAATACTATAGTCCTTCTGCTTAATTCTCTTCCATCTTCTAGTGTTCCCTGTGATTTAATTCACTATCACTTAAATGAGCCTGCGTTGTTCTATTATGCGTAGAATTTCGCTAGCGGATATAAACTTGTTCGCAACACACCCCCCTTCCTGAAAAGGTACGCTCGCGTAGTAGGTGGTATGACAATCTAAAAAAAAAAAAAAATATGTAACCACTCCACCTATATATATACCACTTTGATAGATTAACTCTATTCATTACAGCCTTATAGTGGGGACTTAATTCAAATATATATTTATTAATATAGATATAATATAATTATATATAATAATATATATATATATAATATATATATATATATAATAATATATATAATATATATAATAATATATTCAATATATATTAATTATAATAATAAATAATAATTATATAGCAAACAATTACAATATTGATATATGATAATATAATATAATCTAATAATTAAATTAAATATTATAAATTATTATAAATTATAATATTATAAATAAATAATTATAATATAATAAAATAAGATTAATAAATAATAAATAATAGAGAATTAGAAATCGTTAGGATAAATTCTGTCATCACCTCATTATTAAATCGATGTTTTCTCCATATAGATAGACAACGAATTAAAAATGATTCAAATAAAAAAACAGCAATAAAAACAAATATTTCAAATAACATTACCGTAAATCTTACTAAAATATAAATAATTAAATAATAAGAAATAATAAAATTAATAATGTAATTAAATATATAATAATATATAATAATATATTAATAAAATTAAAATAATTAATAATAAATAATTATAATATATAAATAAAATAATAATTTAATATACAATTAATAATGTATAGAGATTAAAAAATAGAAATGTTTCTATTTGTTGCTGTAAGGAAGAACAAGAAAATTATGCCAATTATTTAAATTCTTTAACATTTTTATTTTAATAATAATAATACAATCAGAAGTAGTAAATAAAAGTAGTTCAAGGTTTTATTGCAATAATATGAATTGAAAAATAATGGAAAAATGATTAATATTTCACGGAATGACGATTAAATTGAATTATTTTAATTGTAACACGTTGAACTTTAACAATTCGCGTGAAATGAAAATACGTAAAATATTAATCATTACATATGTGGAGAATTATACCAATAGCATCGCCGAACAAATCATTGACTATTCCGTAAGTATAAACTATCAATAAGGAAGACACAAATGTTGCAGGGAATAATTAAATAATATAATATAGAATAAGATAGGAATGCGCAATATGAGTAATAAATCAATGCGATATAATAAACAAGTAGAGAGTATAGCAGTGATTAAGTAATATAATAAAATAAAATAATATAAATGAATAGATAATACAGAATGCATAAAGAAGAATTAAATAATGAACCCTTGTAAGGGCGTATACAATCTATTATGCACACAATGCAGAAATCTAATACAAAGTAATTATTAAACTCTCCGGATTAAAACGTGTGCACTTTGGCCTGAATTCCTTTAATCAAATGCCCGGACCATGACCAACCATTCTATATATATGTAATGAAATATATATAAGTAAGGTAAAGGTATAGCACAGGTTTAATAGACTATATGTATAAGTACTATATATATATACCAGTGATCGTTGTAATATATATTATTAATATATACTAATAAATATAGTAATATAAATATATATATATATTATATAATATATATAAATTAATATATATTAATATTATATTATATATATATATATATTATATATATATATATAATTTATAATTTAATAAATACAAAAGCACCATATCTGCGCATAACTGCAGTGGATATAGTAGTGTTAAGTGCTGAGAAGACCCATCTCTTCACCATCAATTAATCAACTAGACTCTACGGAAAGGATAATATG
This sequence comes from Trachelipus rathkii, assembly GCA_015478945.1. Taxonomy (NCBI): domain Eukaryota; kingdom Metazoa; phylum Arthropoda; class Malacostraca; order Isopoda; family Trachelipodidae; genus Trachelipus; species Trachelipus rathkii. The sequence continues at coordinate 66,429 of JABUQX010051055.1, forward strand.
AGAGGTTATTATACCCCATACTTCACCCATTGTAATTAATAATCCTAGTCCATCTATATATGAATCTTATAAAACACGCGAAAAAAACGCATAAAGCTTCATACATTTTCTTAGAATTAAATTAAAGTTTCAAATTCTTCTTCTTTTTGTAATTATACATTTATTCAAAAATATTAAAAGTCATTAATGTCAAGCCATGTCTTTCATTATTTGTAAGGCGATTACGCATCATAGTTAAATAATAAAGCTTACGATAAAGCTAACAATTAAAAAGGAAGAACATTTGAATCAATGAGGCAATATTAGTTAGTAACATTACAAACCCCTTTTTTTAATATGGCGATTTGCCCTATTTAAAATTTCAAAAAATGAGTTATAATAAATAACTAATTTAATTATATTAATAATCAATTAAAAATAATTAACTAATTATACATGTCAAAATTGGGCACGTGAGTCTGCAACTCGATTTTGAAAACGAAAAGTCCTTGAACTGAATCATTCAAGAATGCATCTTGCCATACACGTTGCAATAGTATATATATATTATATATATATAAAAAATTTTTTGTTAGGTTAGTATTAAACAGTCATACTGTAAAAACCTAACAATTCTCCGCTCAGTGTTAAGAACCGCAAAAAATCTGTCAACAACATTATTTCTGCCGTTGTATTATAAATAAAGCTATCTTGCATCCACTAAAAAATTTGTTTTTAATTTTTTTTTATGATTGTATTGTAATATAAAACTACCTCATATTTTAGTTCTTTCTTATCAACATCATAAACTAGTAAGTTATTATGTTCATCAACAACAGCCAATTGCTTTCTTGAAGTACTCAAATCCAAACAACGAATGGCAGAAGGAACTTTGAGAACCATTACTGGAAAAGCATTATCGAGAAAAATCTTCAAAATCTGAATAAAAAAGCAAAGGAATAAGAGCTGGACCCAGAGTAACTGACCTTAATAAGCAATCGTAGCTCATGCATAATGAAGTTCTCACACACACCAGGAAAACACACACGTCTTTCTTAGTCTACTATAACAACAATTAAAATGTATTTATTTATCGGAATAAAAGTGTATATAACATATATATTTATAATATATATAAGCTATTTTGAAAGTAGAAATTCTATTTATATAAGAATTTCATAATATCCACTACTAACCACACATAACTGAGATGCCGTTATAAGTATAATAAATAAGTCAGCCGAGAAAAAAATTATGCAATAATATTATAGATATATTATTTATATGAGTTATAAAAGTTTATTATCGCATAAAGCCACACTAAAATAAAGCAAACACAATGATTAAAATCTGATGGTGGAGACAGCGTGAATCGGTGGACCGATCGGATTTCACAAGAAATCTTTTCAACAGGTGAACTCTAAATGGTACATAAAAAGATGTTTTAGGGTCGTAGTAATAATTGTTAATTTATTGTCTATTTTTTTTCTATTGTTCTTATGTATCATTCTGCAAGCTGCCAAATAGCTTAAAGGAATTATACATAAGTGAAAGGTTAACCCTAACATAACCTACCTAACCTAACCTAACCTAGAATCAACCTGGTGAAATTTTTCTGTGTTATAAATGTGAGACTATAAACAATTAACCTGAAATAAAAAATGAATGTTTTTCTATGCACTGCGATTTCGACCCTCTAGGAACACATCTTCATATGTCCATATGTTATATTTAATTCTTTTGGTTTATTGTTAAGAAGAGTCCCGAGATCCGTTTTCAAAGTCTTTCTTCATAATCTAGTATCATTTGCAGTTTCGATATAGGAGAGACTACATATTACATATGGAAACATAAATACGTTATAAAGATCAAATGCCTTACAAAGTGCACTAGATTAATAATTTCTCTGAATGAAATAAGCTCCTATATAAACTTAGTATTTCTCATATGATACTAGTTATTATTACTAATTTATATTATCATTCACGCCTGTATGAAAGCTAGGTAATTTTAAAAATAAAATCTTTAAAAAAAGCGTTATCTTTGGGCGGTACTTCTTTTGCCATAAAAAATACTATATAATATAATATCTGATGATGCTACTATATGTACAGTATATTATATCTGATCCTTGATGAGTTAAATGTCTGGAATAGTGGAATTTCATACAATATAATTATATGGTAAAACTAGATTACAAATTTAACGAATAGCCTTATTTCAGGTCTCTAATTGAAATTTTCTTTTCACTATTTTCACGTGAGATCAAATTTATTAAATGTTATCCTTTATATCCGTTTCCTGCAAATAAACAAAACCTTGTATAAAAGGAAGATATTTGAGGAGTAAACTGCAATTTTTGGTAAAGTAATTAATAATAATTTGGAATAAGTTCTTTTTTTCAGTAATTGAGCTATGTTTAGATTTATTAAATAATTATGAACAGGTGCTTTTCGAACTTCTCTCTTTCTTACTCAAGCTTTTGGAACGAATATTGTAATGTAAGATAATTCATTATATGAGAGTTCGAGCTAGCTGTGATTGGATAATCAGAATTTTGTTAAAGTGGTGCAAGGCATTTCTGCAATAAAGTTCCGACACATAACAAATAAATTGATCTCAATTGTCGAAACAGAGCCAAGCCTATTCGTCGAGCTTAACGATTTTTCATGCAGCCTTAGGATCGGAATGGTACAACCCGCAAATAAATTAAAAAGATGACTTCATTATTTTTACAATTAATTGTAAAAAAACTGCAAGCAATTTTCGTATAGTTTTTCGCGTGAACTTAAAGCATAACCTAACCTTAGTAGCCAATAAACTAAAAACCGAAGAAGAAGTTATTCCTCTTATCAACAATAAGCAAGTTAAAGCCCTCAGAACCACATAAAAACCTATTACTCCTTACGTTAAAATCAAGATAAGTCCAATCATTCGCGGCCAACACATTTTCTGCCCACCAGACATCAATTATATATATCTGTATCTAAAACGGTCTCCCCATTCTTCCTTCGTTGAAAAAAAATTTTTTTGAAAGAAAAGTAACTGGCCACCACGTGCCCGTCCGCGTCTGTTGGTGCCGAATCGCGTTTAATACAGGAGCTCCAACAGTTAACGACGACACTCCCCCGTTTGTGTGCTTAATTAATAATGCAATCAACTTTTTATACAAATAATAATTTAAACGTATATGGACGAAACGTAGAATTTTATATGTTCAGCTATATTATATATATCCATATACTTTATATCTGATGATTTTGAGAAATTTACTTTCCACTCTATCTAGTTTAAAAATAATATATCCTATATATATATACCTGTTTATATATAAATATGGAACGGATCCTTACTTTATTATGATAAATATTGTCATAAACAGGAACAACTTTCAAAATATAGATTTTATATTTACTCCATGACCAGAAAAAAAAAGCTTTATACTCATTCAAAAAAAAGGACTCAACTAAATTACTTACAAAAAAGCAGGAAGATTTCTACCTCCCACAAAACAGAACGAGAGATTCGCACATATGTATGAGACTTCGATTGAGAATCAAGGTCACTCGAGAAGCTCAGTCACCCCATATCCCACAATACGCTTGATCATAAGAATTATTATTTTCCTTCTGAAATTCATCTCTGTATTTTTTCACTATTGCAATCATAGAAAAATCTTTGTTGGTTTTTTAAATTAATGAACTCAAATATGGTAGAGTGGCTTCTGTTTTTCTTTTCTGCTTTACTTTCTAATTCGTTTTGATTATAAGTGGTATATGACTATGATTTCGTACTTAAATGCCTTTCCCTTAAATTGGAAAGGGCTTTTTTATATGATTTTGAGAAAAACTACAAACGCGCATTTTCTTTTAATATCTGGAATTTATGAATCTACCCGATTACCCAGATTTTTTCTCTAATAGCAGTCGAACGATTATCATAAAGTTCTCCCATTTGTAATTGTTCTGGCTGCAAAGCTAATTTTGGTGATGTATTCTGAACAGCTGTCCCACTGTCCATGAGTGTTTGAAGGAATTGTTTCACTACCAATTACATTCCATTAGAAGGTAACACTGTTTTCGTTCCAGCCAACAATAATAATTCTTGTTAAAACATGTTTGACTATTTTATTCTGGATTAGAAAAATTTACTTCCCTTAGAATTAAGTATGGACAAAAATTCTGTCACTGATTTTGATTAATTGGTAGCTTGTACTGTCTATTTATGTATGTATGTATGTATATGTAAGTATGTATGTATGTATGTAGGCACTTGAAAGACTATCATTGGTTATTTCTTTTAGCATGGGAGCGAGCTATAATAAGGAGGAGGTTTTAGATTTATTTTAGGATTAGGGTATCGTTTGTACCTTAGATTTTTCAGTTGAAAACTTTTGCTTTCTGGCGGTAGTTTACATATATGGATTATCATCTATGAAGATGCACTACTGAACCTTTTTGATAAAAAAGATAGTGATGATAATAACTTAAATATACATAATAATTAAACAAGGTAATTTTCTGTGTATCTAAGAATTAGCAGCTTCATCACTTCTATAGGCCAGACTTAGCGATTTGCTAATTAGTTGCATAATAATAATATACAAAACATCTGAATTCGACTGAAAGAGACGTTAGTAATGAATTTAATTTGCAAAGTTTTCGGGAATGCAGACATCAGTAGTCATCTGCTCAGAGACTCCTGACCCTTTCGAAGTTATTTGAATGACGACTCCGCAGGTCCTTTTGAGTTTAGTATAGAGATAAAACTCTAAGAATATATATATATATTATACGTATGTTTAATAATAAGTTATTTATATATATATTATATTAAGGTATATTATATATACAATATATATATTAGTATATATATTCTTTTATATAGATTATTAATTATTATATAATATTTATGTATATATTATGATGTATATATAATATATATAAATGTTGATGTATATTTGTATAATTGTATTGTGTCTCTGTAAATATAAATTATATTGTATATATATATGATATTTATGATAGTTATAATAGCGAAATTTTTTTTAATAAAAATTCGAAGAAAAGTATATTGTATGTTATTGTAGATTTGACCTATGTGAAGATATAGGGTATGGTATGGCCCAGCATATGTAATGGGTATGGCATAATCGTCATTGTATGTATGTATCGTATCGTATCGTATTATGTATCCGTGAGTATCAGGTATGGTATGTAATAGGAGGTATGCACGTATAGAAATAAGCTAATATTAACATCTATAAAATGCTCGTATATATCATATAGCCAGCGCGATGACATAATCAGTATCACTATAATATAATACTGCCTAGATGACAATATTAAAAAGCTTATAACTACGTAGTATATATAGAGCCAATATAAGTCACGTCCATAGCTAATATATAGTAATATATAAATATATATATATCATAAACAAACCGTATATATATAATATATATATATGTATATAATAATATATTAATATATTACATATATATGTATATACGTATATATATACATATATACGTCTATATTAAGTATATAATTATATATAGTATATAATAAATTTAAAAGAAATACATACAGTTTAGAATTATTTTCAAACTGTTTCGCGATTTCCAAAGAAGAGTTTTTGATGGAGTAAAATTTTGTTGAAGATTTATCACAGCAAAAGAGAAAAAAAAAAAAAAAAAAAAAAAAAAAAAAAAAAAAAAAAAAAAAAAAAAAAAAAAAAAAAAAGATTACCAATATATTTTTTTTTTTCTAAGAAAGCTGAAAACTTTGAATGAATTTTGGACACTTGTCTTTTATTTAGTTATTTCAGTCGATCTCAGAGTATTAAACTATATTAATAAAAGTTTCAGGGAGAAATATTTTATCAAATTTTAATTGCTAAACTTTTTAAAATTCCTTTTTTTTTTCATTGATTATAAAACGCAACATAAATAAAACGCAAATCAAACGAGAAACACAATCATTTTAATAATTGTTATGCAACAAAGCGAGCCGCACACATCACGAGAGAGACTACCTGCACCAAGTATTATAAAAAAATTCTCTGCGTCACGTCAGAGTCTGTCTAGTCCGGAGTCAACCTGTCTATCCGAACATATTTACAGCTCGACTACCGCGCACCGCACGCATATACCGAGCACGAGGATGCGTTTGGTCCAACCCTACGCTAACCCATATTTTCACTCCACACACTCTCCAATCCCTTAAAATGTGCACATACAACAATTCGAAACTTTCAGAATCGTACGTTTTGATCTCTAATTAATTAAAAATATACATCATGTTGCCGGTTCTTGGTGTCTTTTTTTGACCTCTAAAACACAACGTCGTATTCCAGTGTTTTTTTTCTTGCGCATTAATTGTAGTCATTGTTTTAGTGTATTTTCTCTACAATTATTTGAAATAATCTAGGTTTTGTCCGATCATTTTGTCGAAACTTCTCTCTAATACTTTTATTTTTTTCGCACACATGACTTCAAAAAACTTAAGTAAAAATAAACAAAAAGAATGTGCGAAACCAATCGCTATGATCTAATAAATGTGTCCAGCAGGGAATTTTGATTATTTGTGAGCACTCCCATCATCTGAGCATTGGTCGAATTTCAAAACCTACTTATTAGAATATATATTAGAAATATATATAAATGTCGAACTAAATTGGAAATATTTTTTTGTGAAAATGAAGAAATGGTTTTGATGTGTTTAGAGTTGTCTCATAGGGAGGTTGGAAAAATTAATGTATTCCCCAAGGACATTTCCTGATTAATAGTCTGGGGGAGATGCACATATTTCTAAATACTATTAGATAAGGTAGAATTTCTAATTTGTATAAATTGCAGTAAAGTTTGTAGGATTATTTATTTTTTCTTGGAACAAAATTTTTTCAAAAAAAAAAATAAGTTATTTGAGGAAATTTAAAAAAAAAATTCTTTTGAGTATACTAAAATATTATCTTAAGTAAAAAAGATGATACATCTCGCCGACTATACAATGCCAACTGAAAAAATTATAATAATTAATACACATATAAGTAGAAATAAAATTTAATATCATAATATTTCCAATCACAATTTTTATATTTGAGCGATTAAATTTTTTGAATAAAGTAAAATATTGATATTATAATTTTTTTTTCACTACTTAATCCGATCATACATCATATTTTCAGAAGGCTTGTATAGTTCGGAGGTACGAGATACATCTTTTTATTTTCCGACTTTTTGAGTTGATGCTTTGAGAACAAAATTTCTGTTTATAATTACATAAAAAAAAATTTTTTTTGAAAATTTGTTCCAAGAATAAAAACAAACATCTAGCCATATACAAAGAAATTATCTAAGTAAGAAAATGTGCATTCTCCCCCGAACTATCGGTCATAAGTCCTGAAATATTTAATTCAATGCTGAGTAATCGATAAACAGAAAAAAATTATTCCAATTTTCAAATTTCAAAAACCTAAAAATAAGTAAGGTTATTGAAAATCGACAATGCTCAGATATGGGCGTCAATATTCAAAATTCCAAACCTGCTACACTTTATTAAGATTTTAGTCCATATCAAATTTGTATTTTATATTCAAGTTTAGAAATGAATCATTTTAAAACGAAAGATAGTTTAAGGAAGGAGTTTCGACAGAATGTCAAAAATCTCTAGATTTTTAAATAATTGTTTATACCAAAAGAATGACAACACTACTCGAATCGAACATGGAAATCTGAACGTATTTAGAGAGTCAAAAATAGCTACAGTTTTGGTGTTTATTTGGTCAAATAAAAAAAAAAAACTAATTTCGAATTTTTATGTCCATTTTTATGGGGGGCGTGAAAAATTGGGCTCATGTCCGAAGCAAAAATTGAGACCCTCCCTTTAAAAATAGTCAATCTTAAATCTTTATCTACAAAATCTCCCTCTCTAAAGACACCCTTCCTAACTTTCCTATCTTCTATTCGTATCGGTTCTCATCGTTCTCTAGCTATTCAACCTAAATAAAAAATTACATGGACTTAGGAAATAATATAAAGATTCTCTAGTAACCTGCTCTTCTAACGGTTTGCTAGGTGGCATGAAAGAATAAGAAATGGGAAGTTCTGTTTACAACTGAGAGACTTTTTTTCCCTTCTATCCCAGTTGTTAATCCAGATTATAACAAGGGCTCTATCACGCCCTTTGATGGAGTACAATGCTCTCATATCTGGTGAAGGCTCTGGTTTTTTCACCGAGCTTTATGGATAGGGTCTGAAGTCACAAATGGACATTATACACAGAGACACATAAACTGAACATGCAACTGTAACATTGTAACAAATTACTGGAGGAAACCTTATACTTATTAATCTCTTTTTTCTTAATCTATATCACTTTCTTCTTCTCCTTTTCTCTTATCCTAATCTCTTAATCTCAATTTTTTACTGATCGCCCTCGTAGCAACTAGGGGTGCTGTGTTTGGGCACATGAGTTTTGTGTTGAATTGGTAACTCCCCAGGCTAGTTCCTTGCGGTGCTTCCTTCTTTCCCTGCCTCAGACAATATCTGGCGGCTCGTCGGTTGTTTCAGTGTAATTCTCTCTAACACACATCTTTCTCTGTTTCCTGCTTGTAGGTAGTATCGTCCCACCAAACTATCATAACGAACCTATAATGTCGATTACCTGTTGACTATCATAATATATAATATTACTGCGTAATTTGTTTAGTTAGTTGACTTAATGTAGTCCGTACTAACACACCCCTCCTTGAATAGGGCTCTGCCCCGTGAGTGGGGTGACAACTGTAATTATTATAATATATATATAATATATATTATATATATTAATATATATAATATAATATTAATTATATATATTATATATATATATATATATATATATATTATATATATTATATATATAATATAATTTATATATTATAGTTAGTATATATATATATATATATATAGTATATAATATATATATAATATTATTATATATATATCTATATATAATATATATATATATATATATATATATATATATTATATAATATATTAATATATAATATATATATAAATGATTATAGATATATCTATATATGTTTTATATATATATACCTCATCGAGTGTCAATATAGCTGCGTTTCCAGAAGCTCAACGAACTGAGCAGTCCCGGGAAATGGCCACAAGGCTTAATCCAATGCATCGTTTCCTAAGCGCCGGTTTGCGCCTTCTACGTCATGTAAACGTCCCAGTTTAAGCGCCCGTTGTTAAATCCTTCATTTCGGGGAATTAGTAAACGGGCGGCCTGCGGAAGGATACTTTTTTTAAAACAAATTTCTTTAAAAATACTAATGTGTCGAGCAAATGGCTGGCCTAACAAAAGTTTTATTTTAATATTTTAGTTAATAAAAGAAAACGTTTAATTCATTAATATTGTATACTCCTAATTCCTTTATATTCGTTCTAATCTTGTGCTCCATAAAAAAATAATAGCACTAAATAATGAGTCATAATTCTAATCTAAGAGTTATTTTTTACCATAAGTCCACGCCTAGATCGCACGATCGGAGGGTCGCGCTCGCAAGTTGATAGCCCGTTTTCCCATGTACTTAAACCCGCCTAAAATTCCTCCTTGTTCTCCTGTATTTGGTGTAAAAATGGTAATTTTTTCAAATTCGAGCGTTGTCCAGAGAGTCAAGAGAAGTTTTAGAGCACCGGGCTGCACGCGAAGGCCCTTTCTGGAAGACGCGCGGTCTAACTTCTCTATAGTCTCATTTGAAGTGACTACAGTGTTCCAATAATGTTGTAGTTCACTTGATATTCCCGTGCATTTCAAAGATTTTGATCGCTCCGTTACGAGTGAGCTTGCAGACTCGAACACGAGTCTCCCAATGATTAATGAGAGACAAGAATACCTGATCGATAAGAATGTTTATTTAAGAAGCTCTTGTATCGAAGCTTGTTTTGTAATAATGTTTTTATTTAGAAAAAAGTTTTATTTGAGAGGAGGATTTTCATTTTCTTCAAAGCATTCACGATTTAAGAAATTTCAAATTAACTTTAACACTGAAAGTGATAAAAAATTCATCTATAAAAGGTTCTTCAATAATGTTATTCGACATAGTATCATGGGTTTCTCAAAAACATTTAATAGTGCACAACAAACTGTGCAATGTCTCCCCGAATTATAACTCTGGGAAATTTTGGATACTCGACTCAACAAAGTTCATAAAATTCTAAATTTAAATCTTTTGCAAAAATTTCTAATATGAACAAATTTCTTATAAAAGCTCTATTAATTTTATATTACCTATATTCTAAAAGTTCAGAAAGAAAGAAGGCATTTGCTGCGCGTGTATATTCGTATCCATAAAAACTATACTATCTAAAAGCAGTACATAATGAATATATATTACTAGTGTATTAACATCCTATGCGTATATAACACTATGATTAATCGAATATTTAATTGTTTATGTAATTCAAATTGGTGAGCCATGATGAAGATACAGAGGGGTATTGTATTGGCCGATAGCAGAGTAGCCGAGTGACCAATTTTGTAAGATACCCGGGTGATCAAACTTCGAAGAGCAACGTTGGAAAAACGTTATTTTTTCAAAGTTACCTGAAAAACATGGTATTCTGACCAATGAGCAAAAAAATGTAGCCTAAGGGACACATTCTAATTGATGTAGCCGGTATCGCCCAAGGCAGAAAATTTCTTACGAATCGAATGGCCAACATTTCATAAGTTATTAGAAAGTTTAGTCAACTTTTAAAGCATTTGATTCAATTAATATAATAAAATTACAATATAGATAATAATTATTAATATTATATATATATATATCCATTTTTAATCATCTATTTTATGAAATAAAAATTGAAGCATATTTTCATTTAGTCAAATTAAATATTTTATAATTATTTTCATATTATTTTCTAAATTTCAATTTTTTTGTCCGGATTATTTTTAAAAATACTGCTTTTTTTTTATATATAATTATATATATATAATAACTTATCGTCTTAATATTACTAATATTATATATATAACAATTATTAATCATATTTGTATTAAGTTTTATATATATTTATAATAGAAATTATTATTATTATATCACGTTATAAGTAACTTATTTTAATTATATAATATATATATAATATAATATATATAATAATATATAAATATAAATATAATATATCAATTTATAATATATATATATATTTATATAATATATATATATATATATATATATATATATATATATATATATATATATTATATAATATAATTATATATATATATATTAATATATATAATACTCTACTATATATATATTAATATATTATATATATATATATTTTTAAATATATTATATATATAATATATTAAATATATATATATAATATATATATAATATAAATATTATAATATATATTAAATTATTTAACTTATATTAAATTAATTAAATATAATATATATTATATATTATATATATAATATATATATATATAAATTAATATATATAATTATAAAATTAGATTTTGTGTCAAATTTTTTGACTTCCTTTTTCAAAAATAAAGAGGGGGTTCAAAAACATGTGCATTCTGGTTAGCGTATTACACAAATAATTAATTTACATAGACAACTTAGGCAGTTACATTGGGTTGCTTGGAAAATAAGCTCTACAGAATTCGTGATAAATTTTCTTGCCTCATGTACAATAAAAATTCGCATGACATAAGCTGTCTTCTCTAATAGAAAGTGCCTTCCTTATCATTTTAATTGTTCCTGTACTTTCTGATCAACTTCATATATAAGTAAGAATAAACTATATACTATAAACAGATTCTGTAAAAAAAAAAATATTTTAATGTCTGACGCAAAGTTTAAATTTTAAATCTTTTTGAAATAATCCTTCTTTATATTGCGAGCATGTGGTCTTTATTTATTAATTTTTATTAATAATCATACAATAATATAGTGGCAATTTTAACTTGATTTATTCCTTTTTCGCAGGCACGAAATAGTTTTTACCTTCACCAACTTGACAACAGATCTGATATTTCGTAATTTTCGCTGTTAAAAGGAGTCCCAGAATGGGAATTTTTAGCTTTAAATGAGTAACTAATATATATATTCATTGATACTGGTCCGGAAAATGCCTTGCCAATCTGAACTCACCAACTCTACGTGTAATGAAAATTACTTAAGATATGGTCAATCTGCTAAGAGAGACTGGTAAAGGAGAGAATGTCAGAAATTACTCAGCAGAAGCCACTCTTGCAAAGGATATTTAACCCAAATGATTGAAAAAGTGGGAGCTATACAAACAGTTGTTTTAGTGGTGGCCATTATAAAATTTTTAAATTCGAGAAGTCACAGTCCTGAATTTTGAAAGATAGAAAAAAGCTGGGAAAAGGCCAAAAAACATATCACTCGGCAGAGAAGACTAGAATGAAAAGAAGCTTTTATCATAGCACGAAAATTGACAAGTCATCTTTTAGACATACTCAATTGCAAGTGTGAGAAGATTAAGCTAATGTTCAGAATTTAAAAAGGGCCCCATTTGCACCATAAAGTTATGGTGTATGAGCTGTAAACATATGAATGCACATCTATCCTGCTTCTTGAGTTCTAATATAAAAGGTAATATTGAAAGATTCCTAATCAAAGACATAGTGTTTAAATTAATAGTCAAAGAGAAGAAATGAGACTGCATAAAAAAATATTGGATTCACAGATTTTACCTCAGCTAACATTAACTATAGAAAGACATTAAAAAAACAGAAGAGGCAAAGAAAGTATTGAAAATAAATAAATAAGAAATTTCCTTCCTGTTGTGTTTATTTATATGAAGAGTTAACATTACAAAAAAATGAAGTTCTTTTCTTCGAGGACAAAAAGTCACCCAACAGAAGTTATCAGTTAAAACAAAATCTGTAGATTCGTTGCAAATCCCATGTGATGATTTTGATGTACCTTCTACTTGACTCACAAGTATTCAAGATGTACGAAAGTAATGAATAAATAACATTAGTCAATTTGCGCAACCCTGTTATAAATTTGCTAAAGTAGAGGCCAATAGGTGTTGGCTTATATCGTACTTTATACACAGCTGCCAATACCAATCGAATCTCCAATAGCGATTTTGGCTATAGCTGGACCTAATAAAAGCCTAACTCCGAGGAGGCAGGAAACTTTTGTGGTTTCGAGAAATCAACAAAAGTAAAAAAGTTAAAAAGTAGGGTAGAACAATAAAAAGTGCATGAATTCCTCTATAAGAATCGAGAAGAACATTTTCATGCTTACACAGTACGTATGCCTGAGAATTAAATAACCTATGGCAATTTTTCTCTGTACCTACATAGAAGCAAGTGCAATTGTTAGATTCCACTAAAAGTTCTGAAAATACATAAAAGGGTAAAACGGGTAAATGAGTATCTCATGGGCTTGAAGGGTATAATTGTTGAAAGAAACCGAAAGCAAAACTAAACATGTCTTTTGCACATTGTATGTGCAGAATAGGTTGTGAGGTAAAAACAAACTAAATCCTTACACACCACTATATAATAATACTACTCAGAGGAAACGACTAATGACTAAATCCGGAAACCTGCTTGAAAAAGTTATTGACTAAACATCATAATCTTTGTGGATTTCTTAAAGAAAATGACATTGATAAAAAAAAGAAATTATGGCCCAGGACTTATTTAGAATTTGGTGATCTCAACAACCATGTTAAAAAATCTAAGGTTGGGAAGAAAGCAGTTCATGATGGGTTGGAGCCAAACAGGCTGAATCAAGCTCCATAATTCTTTAACAATTCAAGTTGGTTTATGGTGTCTATTTCATACTTAAATGAGTTACCTTATAGAGGCTTCTTGGTAACACATTGGGATGAAAAAAACTTTCTCTAGAGCGAACAAGTGGAAATTGTAAATTGTATTGGCGAACAGTGCCTTGAATCTACTGCAGAAACTAGAACTAGAAATCATCAACTCATTTGTTCCAAAATATACCACTTGGTTTGCCCACAGGAGCTTATGTGTGTATAAACGTTTTGAGTGACAATAGTCTGTCAAAAGATCTCTGCAAATATCAGATCGGGCTATGGTGAAGATGTGATAATCTCCAAGGAATATAACCGCGCGCGCAGGTGTGTACGTTATTCCTCACGACACGAGACATCTGCCGAAACATATCAGAGGTGAGAATGTGTGGTCCTAGTAATAAAAATGCCACTCTCGTGGTTAACTATAACGAAAATATGATTTGCCAACATATGGGTTCAAAAGAACACTATGTCCCTTATTAAGATGACAACAACTTGAAGACTGTTACAAGACTGCTTGTGGAATCATTTGTTGAGCGAGATATACTATTAGAGTCTGCAATGCCAGAGTGATGTTGACCAAGCAATCAACAACAACCATATTATCAAAAGTGCGATACAAGCAAGGGCAATCTGGACTACAATCTTCTTCTTGGAGCTTGCAACAAATATCTATCAGTAATGAAAGGCAGTAGTCAAGATATTGGTTATTTTGCAACACCCAATCGTATTCATATTTATCGTGTGTTACAATTTAGTTAATGGTTGCATCAAGACACTTTTAAATTCTTAGTCAGATCTAGAAGATAAGGAAAGTTGGGATCGGAAGATACATTGAATTTTTTCCAAATCTAATATGATGATAAAATACATCCTCCTATGGGAGACCGTATCCTGTTTGGACTAATGGAAAACACTTTGCATGAAATCCAAATGACTTCCCTTTTGGAAACTGATAGAATTGGTCAGAGACAAAGTAAATATTATGAATACCTCCACTTAGCGTTGTAAACTCAAGAATATCCAGAAAATAGAGAAGTAAAGTATTTGTATAAGATCAGACATCTTCAGTTTTGGTGGGAGAATAGTTTTAGGCTTATTAGTGAGATCTCTCCTGAGATTGTTTGTAATCCATAAGAGACAAAAGTAATGAGCATTAAAATATTGTTTGAGTTCATTAAACCAACTTTTTTGATAAAATTATTACCTTGCAGATATAATTGCATAGTTTTGTCTTTAATGTCTTTAACGTAGGGATCCAGTATAGCTGTAGTAATTGCGTTAAATTTTAGATTGACCTTGATGTTCGGAGCCAATTCCCAAAGATCAGCTAGTATAATACCTTTTATAAAATTCCCTTCGAAATTTAACTCTTTAAGCTTAAGGAAGTTAAAAAAATTAGCCTGCGATGGAAATCCTGTAAAATTATTATAACTAAAATCTATTTTCTCAAGATAACTATGAGTGTTAAGGGCAAATACTTCATATGTAATAATACTGTCAGATGTTAAATTGTTATAAGAGAAATCCACCTTCTTTAAACTAGTTTTTGTATTACTGCGAAATGTATTAAAAGACAGAGATAGTAATTTATTTCTGCTTAGATCAAGTTCCTCTAAAAGAGCAGAATTAACAAATAATTCTATAGGGAGAACTGTAAGGCTATTGTTTTTAAGATTTATATTATTTTATTCATTAACAATTAATTATATAATATTATTATTATAATATTTTAATATAATAACTTATATTATTTTATATTTTAATTAATAAAACTTAATATGTAAAATATAATTAATTTATGGTTATATTGAACTAAATATGATTTTAAACTTTGAGCATATTATAGCGCTTACGCATTCATTTTCGTTGTATTTTAAGTTGTTTGCAGATTTATATTTAAAGCATACGGCATAATATTTAATGTTGTTATGTTATTTTTTGACTACTGAATATTCTGTGGTATAAATTCCTGGAGATATTACAATAGTTATATTATTTTCTTTTTTTACTCGAAGATTTTTTTATATAATTTGGTGTTATTTCTATTAGGTTCACTCATTTACAATTAATATTTAATTACATTATATATATCAATAAGTGAGAAATGGATATGATTAGAGACTGTACTTTAAATTATCATAATTACATTATACTTATCATCGTAAGTATTTTCTTATTATTGTGGTTTTAACAGAGAATTGAAGGAGCGATTGGATAAGGGAGATCCGGTTAGGTTACAGCCGGATGTATAGGGTGAGTAATTAGCTGGGAATCGACTGACTAGCGGAGACCAAAGAAAAAGTGGATTGAATCAGTAAAAGGAACTTCCACTAGGTTTTTGTGAGGGAGAGGAGGATATTTTTAGTCTGTGCGTCACCTGCACCTCTAAAGGGATTTGAATTCAAAATTTCGCGACCAAGAATGACGAGAACCCACAGTAGAGGCTCGCGGATCAAATAATTGTGTCAAACCGGAGAGGTGGCATTTTTTTTAGAGTATGGGTATGTGAAAACTTTTGGAAAGAATGAAGGTGCATGCTACAAACATGATAAAGGGGAAAATGGTAGGAGGGCGTTCTTATCATTTTTTAGAGGACTTAATGTCAATGTGTTCTTATACTCGTAAAGTCTATTTTATTTTTTTCCACACCATGCATACCAAAGGCAGCTTAACCTTCCTACCACAACCTCACACTACTGTGGAAGGAAAGAATGATGAGCGTGATGAAGAGAAGGTATAAAAGAAAGATTTTGTTTCTTTAAGGAATTCAAGATTCTCAAAAAAAAACTATTACCTCTAAAAAATTTTATGAATACTTGAATGGTTTTACCATAACTGCGATTATTATTAGTTTAAAACAAACTATTGCTTAAAATTTTATAAAAAAAAAAGACCTAAGCGTAGTAATCTTTTCAATCTTGTCTGTTAGAGACCCCCACTCTTAATTCACATCTACAATTAAATGATTACCCTTTTGAGCGAGAAAAACTGGTTCAAGACCTCAGAGTGCTTTACCAACTCGCTTTGTTACTATAGAAATAAATACCTGGCATTTATAGCGATAATTAATTGAAAATCCAATACACAGTTTATACCAATAATAGTTATTTTACACTAAGAGTCCGAAAGTTTGGGCAATATACAACAAGCGTTAAACTTGGCTCCTTTAGTATTGAGCTAGGAGTTTTTAAAATATAAACGAAATTGAGTCGGGTTGATTTTCTTGTTTCTTCTCACGGAAGGTAAGATAACGAGAAATATGTTCATCTTTCAAAAATTGTTGAAAAGTTTATGTAAAGAACCCAATTATCGATATATCTGGTCACCCTTTTTGAGTAGAGTTTACTATAGAAGTTATTAAAGATAATAAAATTAATGTACGGGAGTTTATAAGTTAAAGAAGTGAACTCAAAAGATTAAATTTTAGGTTATAATGAGCTATTCTATTTTTTAATTGATACTATTATTATACCTATAAGCGATCGTGACGGCGAATATTCCTTTCTTCGCGAAGTTGCTGAGAGTTTTAACATGGTTAAGAATATTAGACAATAGTTCCTAACGTGTTTCTTATCAGTAAAGAGGTACTAGCATGATCTGGCATTATAAAAACTATTTAGCACTATCTGAGAACTAAGGTATCTGTAGGGACTTACTGCCTTTATTACAATTTTTAATGTTATACTTAGAGAAGCAAACTTCTAAGCTATATACGCGATAAGATTATTCCCCTCCCATATACTTAAATGTCTATATCTTTATTAAAATAATATATTAATTATTATTAATTAATATTATTATTATTAAATTCATTATTAGTCAATTATATCTATAAATACTTTAGTCTACCACTAACGTATCACTAGAGTTGGTGTAGGTTAGAGATGGTATCGAGAATATTGAAGTGAAAAGTATGAATTGATTATTGTGTTGGTGAAAGAAATGGAGATCATCTTGAAGAATCAGTTGGATGTTCTATTTTGCTATTTTTGTAGGTTCTTTAGGCATTATTAATGAAAAGGATGAGCACGGGTATTATAGTGACTTCTTCAAATGCTGCAAACCGTTTAAACTTCATTTTATTATGGGGATTTATATCGATCCTTATGTTAATTAGATTTTTCCTAAAATGTTGTTGAAAAATTTAGGAAAAATAATGGGAGGCTCCTGCTATAAGGAGAGAGATGAAGTATGGGCTAAAGTAATGCGAAAGGGTAAGGAAATTAAAATTCAATGTATATGGTTAAAGATGAGCCAAGATGAAGAATAAAGGAAGAATTTAGTATTGTAAAGGAGCGAACATAACGCGGCGGGTAAGATATTTATGAATTCGAAGAATTGAAAAAGGCTTCAATTATTCCCCTTACTATTTTCCGTTGAAGACCGTGGGTTATTACAACAACTTCATGGGGCAAATGAAAGAAAGGAAGCACATATTGGGTTAGAAGATTAAAGTAGCAAAGGAAAGTATGTGGAATACTATGTGACTAAGTAAAGCAAAGTAAGAATAATTTAACGGAAAGCCAGTTTATTATAAATTAATGGACCATGGGTTTCATCGCTGAACGAAAATAGTTATGAAAAGTATCAAAAAAACCGACAGCTGTGTACGAATAATTCAGCGGATTGTTGAAATCGGAATTTTTGCGTTAGTCACAAAACCTCTTAATACGAACCATTTATCAAGAGCATTGGAACGCGCTATTCAGTCAATAGAAAGCGATAAGGAAAAATTACCTGAAAAACACTTTATTATTATCAGGTCTAACAGATCTCAATTTTATAGATCACAACAAAGAGGGTTAAAAAATGACAAAGCTTTCAATTTTTAAGAGAGATAAAGCCGAGGGATGAGGCATTAATAATCTCTCCAAAATTGTTTATTTAGGAGAAGATAAATATCGCGAAATAATCGTATCTTTTAAAAGTCTACCAATTTTGAATTGTCGACCTGGATAGTGAAAAGAAGAAAGAGACGAAAAGGTGCGTATGATGAAGAATAATATATGGGAAAGGGAGGTGCTTGCAATAAAAGAATAGGATGGTAGGTCCAAATATTTTTATTTTATGATAAAAACGTCAGGATTTATTAAAAAACTAATTGGAAAATAATTATTGGGGTATATATGTAAAGAACGAAGAGACTGCGTAGTGGAAAAGTATATGTAAATGAAATACATTCTGCACAATATTAAAAAACACCCGTGGGTAAAAATCAGATACATGCGTGTTGTTAAAGTATGACTTGTAGTGGACTATTTGAAAAAATGGTGCAAGAAAGGAAATGCGGTAATTTGGAAGGATGAGGTTAATTTAATGTAAAAGTTTTGAAAAAGTGTCAGGCCTAATTTTTTGGGTCACGGCTTGTCAGTGAATTAAAAGGGCATGTATAGTAACATATATGTGAAGAGCGACTATATATTATATTTACAAATCTGGACAAAATGGAGTAACATCCAGAATGAAATGGGTTAAAAACTCAATTTTAATGAACTTATCCAAAGAACATGAATTTCTAAGAAGCGAAAAGGTGATTCGAGAGAAATAGATTGGAAATTAGCGAAAAATCGTTAGAAACTTTTAACAGGTCTAGTTTGAGAGTTTGTAATTGAAAATGTAAGCAAAAAAGCGTAATTTAGATAGTTTGAATTTTTTGCCATTAATACAGAAAGATTTCAGACTGTAGAGATATATTTGGATATAAAAAACAAATGATTGCGAGAATTTATAAATAACGTTCAATTTACATCACCTAAAAACAATTAATAAATTCTCTTCTTGCTTTTTGAAATTGCATTTTCAATGAACACTTATGGATGGTATAGTTCCATAGGATTGGGCGACGAGCATTAGTTTCATTTGTACTTCACATGTTGAACAAATAACGCGCTTGGTAAAGTACTAAACAGGGTTCACAGATTGTAAGATTTAGCCAAATAATTCAAAAATGTTGGAAAAATTTAGGCCGTTCGCGTTTGGTTTTTAGTGTTTTATTATATAAACTGTTGTAATGGGGTGAAATTATTAAGGGAAATAAAGCAGTTTAAAATATTTTGAGTGTTAGTAGGTGAGTGAAACGGTAATTATTGTCTGGTATTCATTTTTGGATACGACAATGAGGTGTGTGCCCACGTCGAAACTGATATGAGTAAATACCCCTTTGGGAGAGTCTAAAGACAAGAGTAAACACGAATATTCATACAACCCAGACTATCTATATTCAGGTGAAAACGAGCGACTACAAACTATTAAGTAAATTCACGTTTTCTGCTTTTTGGAATAAGGCGATGTTTAAATTGAAACATCATTATTTTCAAAATCTGGAAAATACCTAAGGGGTGGGTAGGGTTAAATGTGTGGACAACCAATATTTCTATGATTATCTAAACATTAGATATACAAAACAAAATGGTTGAATTCGAAAAAAAAAATTTGAGAAGGAGAAAGAAAGAAAAATAAGAATCCGGATACTTTTAATAATTTAAATTTAAGGTTTTATGGATTTCAACAGGCGGTATGATAGAGTTAATAGGGAAAGAATTATGTAGGCAGGATATGGTAGTGGAGTGATTAAAATTTAAGAAAAGCGGGATAATTTTTAAAAAAGTTAAATTTTTGTGTTGTATTGGTGAAGAGACTACAAAGGGGCCCCAATCAGGAAAGCTGCAAAACACAATGTTATTAAGGAAATATTTGGGTAACATTAGTAAAATAAAGCAACAGATATATTTCGTGCAAGGAAATCCCCGTGTTTCTATATAAGAATATAAATGGTGAATACCAAATGTGCTAGATGATTAAGGAGCGGTTTAGGATCCTAAAATAACAGCAGAGTGAAAAGTGAATTCTGCGCTCAAGGGTTCTGCTTTTGTAAAATTGCATTTCAAGATACAGAGTTTAATTTTTTTCTACCTAGGAAGCAAATATGGCCTAACAAAGGTTTAAACATGTGAAAAGTGTCAGATTATTGTGAGGTATAAATTAAACCAAGACATAAATCCAGATTCAAATGTAGTGGAGAGAAGTTAAAAATGGTTAAAAATTAATAGTTGTCATAAAAAAGAGAAAACGGTACTTGGATGAATTGTGAAAGAAGTACGGAACGTAGAGGGAAGTTTGTTCACACTACCGCTGATAAAAACATTTTATTAAAGTGAAAACAGGACGGGTATAAAGTGGTTTAGTTACTGGTTATAGTGGACTATGACAGTTTATCCTTAATGAACAAGGTTTAATGAAAAAAACGTTATAATTAGAATTAACAGTTGAAGGAAAGAGTGGAAGACCTTAAGATCTTGACATTTCAATTTTGAAAGATCGGGTCAATTTACCCAGAGACACGTGAAAGATTAATTTAATAGAATAAATATCAGCGGAGGGTGTTTCGCTTTTGAAATTAAGCCAAGTTTCAATTGAAAAAACAGCATATATCTGTTATCAAATGCTGGAAAAACCGTGTTAAAACTCAATCTTTAAGAGAATTATAAACAACAATGAATGTTCAAGAATGTTGGAAATAATTTATTAGGGAAAAAATCTGTGACTTGTTTAAAGAGGTCTAGAATTTGAGGAATGGTGAAAAATCTTAAAGCGAACTGTCAACCTTTTTAGAAAAGTAAATCTCCTCCTTTTTTAGAAAACAGGTTTTCACAACTTAATTTGGTATTAATTAAAAATCTTTAATTTTTGAAAGTCATTAAAAAACGTTCAATTTATGACACCTAAACAATTAATAGATTTCTTCTATTTTGCTGCTTTTTGAAAATTGTTGTCAAATGGAAAGACGACAATTATTTCAAAATGTTGAAAAAATGACTCGTTAAAACTTCCAAATTTAATGATTGACCGAAAATATTTCAAAATGTTGGAAATCCATTAGTAAAAAACTGCCGTTACTTTTAAAGGAGTTCTCATGAGGAATTTTTATATAATGGGTACGTGAAAATTTTAAGAAATAGTAGCTAGTTTTAGAATAGGTTAATAGAAATTTTGGATATCTGTAGAGAACAGTGAAAATGGCCGGTACGAAATCACGAATCGCTTAAGTATAGAAGAAAATAAGTTTTTTGGGAATGATCATAGGAACAAACAGAAAAATATTTGGAACATGTGTCTAGTCAATAAAGTAAACCAAAATTCGCGAGTAGCGACCTATAAGACAAATAGTTAATAAAAAATAATCAACGGTTCGTCTTTAATCCCTGAAAATAAAAGGCATTTTAAATCTGAAACACATTATTGTAAAGTGCAAAATGCGACACACATACGCATTCTTATTTTTGACGTAAATGTGGGTGTTCTATTCCATTTCCTAATCAAACGTAAGTATTCTACTGAATTTTGACAGAATTGGGTATACAATGGTATTTTTTACGCAGTTGGTATTCTAGGGCATTTTGACACAGGAATGGGTATTATATATCCAATTCGATACAAATGTGGAAATATTATGGCATTTTGTTGCAGTAGTGGGTATTAATATGCGTTTTGATGCAGAAATAGGTATTCTGTGGCATTTACCAAAATATTAAAAATGTAGAAAAGCAGAAATTGATTGCAAAACAGAGAAAATTGCTGAGGAAATCAGAATATTGGGTGCGGTGAAAAAAAGGGCTTGCAAATAGAATGAAAAGCTTAAAGAAAGCCAAATATTAGACCAAAACGTCATTGTATGTTCAGGTAGATAGCTGCACGCATACATCTATTGCTATCGGCAATCTAGCTGAAGCCAACAAAACTGACTTTACCCAAAGAAGGTAAATTAAAGAAAAATAAAAGGTTTGACCCTGCGATCTCGAAACATTGGAAGAAATTGAAGAAAGAGCAAAGGAGGATTTTTAGTGAAAAAGTGGTGGGGAACAGTACGATTATAAGTTCCTTTCAGAAAAAGAAACAATGAGGTGGAATTATAAGCAATTGACTAATACTTCAAGCCGAATCCTAAACTAGCAAAACTATTGTTAAGTAAGCCATAATTAGCAAGATTTTAACAGAGAAGAAAATTTTTGTAGCGTGAAGATTCCTAAACAATTAATAAAGAGCTCAGTAGAAGAATCTGAGTAACAACTAAAGAAACCCTTTTTCAATAGTTAGACAGCAGAAACTCTTCAGCATTATTTCTGTGATAAATGTGCGCAGCTCTACAATTGTCTGAGCGTAAACTTAAGTCGGCCACTCTAGCCTCATATCTCAATGCCCGATTCTGATAATCGCCAAAACATGACTTATGGTAATTTAGAAACGTAAATTAGTTACGCAGCATTTAGAGACTTTTAAACAAAAATGGTGTGGTAATGGTGGTATAATATTTTAACAGATAACTTATCTATGAGTTATATCCAGACAAAAGCTAATTAAGAGAACAAAAATAAATAAAGTCGCAAAATCAATATTTTTTATCTATTTACCAAAGAATTTATGAATACATTTTTTTTTAAAGAAATAACAATATATCTCATATGCATTATTTTATGGAGTATTCCATGGTATAAGGATGTATATGGTTATTTCTCTAGCTCATTATAGTTATATGTAACTTTTGAATTATATATATCACTGTAAAACTAATAACTAATATTATTATTACATATTTAACACTTATGCCCACTATATTTGATTATGTTCAGCATATTTTTCAAAAATGTCGAATGGAGTACTTTCATCACCTGATGTTTACATGGATAATTATACTAGGCCGTTTCTCTTATATGTCACAATATTAATAGTACTATTACTATATGAGTTTATATATAACTGTATTATTCTATATATTATATATACTATATATACCAAATCTATTATTATTGAGTATTGTATAGATATATAGATATTGTACTCTATATATATATATAAGTTATTATTGGTATATATTATAATATATATATATACCAGTAGAAGGGCCTTATTGATAAGATATTTATGTTGTCTTCATATTAAAATATATAAAGTTATATATATTATATATATATATATTAAATAAATATTTTAATATTATATATATTAAAGTCATAAATATAGTCACATATCCACATATATATATAGATGCGGTATATGGTAATTATATATAGTTGATTTTGACTAATATTATATTATATATATATATATATATATATATATATTAATATATATATATATATATATATATATATATATATATATTAATATTATAATATGTATATTTAATATTATATAATATATAATATTTAATATATATAATATATAATATAATATAATTAATAGTATATTTATTAATATATTTATATTCTCACTACTATCCTAATAGAATGATAAGTACTAATAGTATATATTTCAAATAATATATATATTATTAATTTATATTTATTCTTTAATATATCTATATATATAATACTACTCACTCCTATTAATTTTAACTATATATATTATACTCTATATATATATATAAATATTATATCGAAAATGAGAGAGAGAAAAGAAGAGAGAGATCATATATAGAGAGAGAGAAGAGAGAGAATTTGGAGAGAAATATTCGATAATTGATAAAATCACTATATAGAAACTGACAACTACTTGAAGCGATCAATTGTAAGAAGTCCTTGAGTTTCCTTTGCCACCGTTTAATATTATATATATATATATTATATATATATATTATAAATATACTATTGATATTATATATTATTAATATAATATATTTTATATATATTTTATATATAATTATATATATATATATATCTCATTATTATTATAACATTATCATAATTATTTATCATTATATATTATTATAATTTAAGATTAATTATAATAATTATTTAATAATTATATACTATATTATAATTAAATATATTAATTATATTACATATATTTATATATATATATTAATAAATATATAATATATATATATATCTTATATTAATATATATATATTATTATAGTCTTAAATATATATAATAAGGTATCATTATATAATATTATATATATATTATATATATATTATATTATATATATATATATATATATTATAATATATATATTATATGGAAATATTTATATATTTAGATATATATTAAATATTTAATATATTTATATATATCCTATATATTAATACTATATATATATATATTATAATATATATTACATATTATATTTATATAATATATAATATATTTATTTATTCATTATAACCTATATATATATATTATATATAATAACTATATATTACTTATATATATAGTACCATGATAGTAGTATATATATATCAAATTATCTATATATGGATGAAAAAGAAGGCTTTAGCACCTTTACTACCAAACAGCAGGTACAAAATATAAAACTAATTAAATTCACTTTTAGTTTGATATCGTAAATAATATCTGTAAAGAAACTATAATGATTGATAGGGTAGTTGGCCCTCGTTCTACCTAATTTTCGTCCGTTAATTAGCATGTCAAAAGGTTGCTATCTGGATTAGGCATCTTTCCAAACGACATAGTGCTGGTAGTGACAGTATACGAACTAGTCATGTAACGAAACAGGAGAGAGAGAGACCGATAAATAATAGGTAGTAAGTTTGCATTAATTTTTCTAATTATTTTTACAATATTTTAATTATCTGTTACAATAAATTTTGAAGAATTACATCACATACAGAAAATGATCTTCCAGTCAGTATGGTGCTTTACAGAGAAGTTTTTATCTTAATTAAAGACTAACAAGTTTTTATTAAAGGGAAAAATCACGAGAATTTTACGAAATTAAATGGCAGCAGGGCCAAACAAAAAAATTAGTAATTATATTATAGTAGAGATATTTCTAAAGTAATGGGACTATATAAAAGAAAGATGTTGCATTGCGATTTACAAAATAATAAATAAACTAAATAAATATGTCCTAGCAAGGATGTAATTAAAATTGACAACTGCAAGACGAAAATTCTCTAGAGAATTAGTACATATCATTTTATCTCAATTGATAAGCATGCATGTGTATTGTGGAGATACTGATTTTTATATAAAAATTATTCTAACCATATTATTATTACTATTATTATTATTATTATTATTATTATTATTATTATTGTTATTGTTATTGTTATTGTTATTGTTATTGTTATTGTTATTATTATTTTTATTATTAATATTATTATTATTATTATTTTTATTATTATTAATTATTATTATTATTATTCATTATTATTATTATTATTATTATTTATTATATTATAATTAATATTATTAATTATTTATTATTATTATTCATTATTATTATTATTATTATTATTATTATTATTATTATTATTATTATTATTATTATTATTATTATTATTATTATTATTATTATTATTATTATTATTATTATTATTATTATTATTATTATTATTATTATTATTACTGCAATTATTATAAACTTTGATATTTTATTACCTTGAGTTGAATTAAGCCGCATATATGCATAGAAAACAGTACTTTTAAACTAGGTTCAAATATAAATAAAATTTTTCCTATATTAGGTTCCGTATCGGTCATATATCTTGTAACTGCGCTTAGTACAAAAATAATATCGGCAACGTAAAACATAGAGAATGGCTTTCTATAGTAGTCAAATATCTTCATTGTAAATTTTTGAAGAAGCAGAAACTTGATTCTTATCTTTTTCATCCGAAGTATTTTCTCCTTGTTTGGTTTTATATCTTCATTTAGAGCGATATTGCCACATCTTAATTCGTAAAAGAGTTTAGTAAATATTTCTAATTCGTTTGATAAATCGATTACGTGGTAGTAAAAAAAAAAATACAGTGAAAATTGTAGAGAACTACAGAAGCAAGAAATTCATAGACATAGATAATTGTTGATTGCAAAGAATGAACAGAACTAAAAATATAAACACACTGAATGATGAAGCAACCATGTAATATAAAAAATATAGAAATAGTCCAAAAATCTGATCTTTTGAGACTATGTTTTTTGTTTTCTGGAAATTTTTTCCTGAAAAGATCATATAAAATTTCAACCTTTGCCAGAGGATTAACTATTAAGTGAGCATAGAATATAACCATAGCGACAACCCAACCACTACTCAGTATATCACACAAAGTTAATACGAGTTTCATCTTTTCGTAAGTAATGAAAAAATTTTGGTTGATGACAATAGGAAAATATATAATCCAGACAGAAAATCTCAACACTAAGAATACATTCAAATAAAGCAATGATGAAAAAATTCTCCAATTTGTGTTGTTTGTCTTTATAGAAAAAT
This sequence comes from Trachelipus rathkii, assembly GCA_015478945.1. NCBI lineage: Eukaryota > Metazoa > Arthropoda > Malacostraca > Isopoda > Trachelipodidae > Trachelipus > Trachelipus rathkii. The sequence continues at coordinate 93,471 of JABUQX010051055.1, forward strand.
ACTGGAAACCAAGCAAGCGCATTACTCCCATAGGTAATTTTAATCCAATATTTGAAATCATTTTATTTAAATCATTCGAGAAATGCTAAATAACCAGTTCTGACTTTTAGAAAGTCTTACAACACAAATAAAATACACCGATAAAGATCTTAAAAGATTAATGAAATGTTTATTCTCTAAATAAAATTCCCAATTAATGATTATTGATTGCAAGAGCTAATTAATGGCAATTTCGGCCACGGAATTCCTACTTAATTAGAGGTTATTGATTTCTCACCTTTATTCTTTTCTTAAATTATAACTCCTCCTACTTTCCATCTGTTATTACTTCAAGTATTTAAACTACATTAAAAATATTTCTAGTTGTGCAACTTTTGTATGTCCCTTCCTTTGTCTTTTGTTTGTATTTTAATTCAAACTTATCAGATCAAGATTTTTTCACACAACATGGTATTATTATTATTATTATTATTATTATTATTATTATTATTATTATTATTATTATTATTATTATTATTATTATTATTATTAATATTATTATTGTTATTATTATTATTATTATTATTAGATTATTATTAAATTAATTATTATTTATTCTTTAATTACTATTTTTTATTATTTGAATTGATTTATTAATCTATTTATTATAATTAATTAATTATTATTATTATTATTATTATTATTATTATTATTATTATTATTATTATTATTATTATTATTATTATTATTATTATTATTATTATTATTATTATTATTATTATTATTATTATTAATTATTATTTATTATTATTATTTTTATTTATTATTATTATTATTATTATTATTATTATTATTATTATTATTATTATTATTATTTATTATTATTATTATTATTATTATTATTATTATTATTATCATTATTATCATTATTATTATTAATTATTATTATTATTATTTTTTATTATTATTATGTTATTACTCTCACATTATAGAATTAATTGCATACATTATATTAATTAATCCTATTATTATTATTATTATTGATTATGTACCTTTATTATTTATTATTATTATTATTATTATTTTGATTATTATTAATTTAGTGTGGAAGTCACTCTATTATTATTACTTATTAAGGATTATTTTCATTATTAATTATTATATTGATTAATTATTTATTATTATTATTATTGATTAAGTTTAACAATAAATACCGATATTGCAATTTTATTTATTATTTTATAACTAGGGTTATTATAAATTATTATTGATAATTGTATTTAGATTATATTTATTATTATTATCTATTATTATTTTATTATTGGTATTTATTATTTATTGATTATTTTCCTTATTATTATGATATTATATATTAATTATTATCTATATTATTATTAATTATTATATTATTATTAGTTATTAATTATTATTGATTATTATTATTATTATTATTATTATTATTATAATTGTTATTATTATTATTAATTTCGTTAGATTAGCACGCATAATATTTTTCGTCGCAAGAGTCGCCCACGACTATTAATTGAGTTCATTTATTCGAAACAGTTACTCATGCTTGTCATAAAAAATAATAGTTCTATGAATAGTTTGTAGTTGTCTTTTTCCTTTTATCACCTCATTGAAGGTACAATTCTGCTGGAGTTTACTTAAAACCGCCGACCCACGATTTTCTAAAGTGCAACCCACAATGACCAGGAGACGATTACCTTTGAACTTAATAAAAACGAGAAAGATGTTTTTTAGCTTGGTTGACAAAGGAGTAGTGAATTGAATTCCAACAATTAGGTATGTCACAAAAGTACTTATATATAGAAAAAGAGATATATATATATATATATATGGAGCAATAGTATAGATTAATATAAATAACTTTATCTTATGATATTCATAGTTTTCGTTCGATCAATATGAAATAGCAATAATTTAATTTGTTGAAGTAGGATAGTATAGTATATATATATATATATATATATATAAATATATGGGATATATATATTTATATATTCTTATATACTGTATAAATAAATTATTATTGTTATATTCTATATTATTATAATATATATATATTATATATATATTATATATATAGTATATACTATATATAATGATAATTATTATTATATAGTAATTATTAATTTAATATATTAATATTATATATAAATATATATATTTATAATATATATATATAATATATATATATAATATATATATCATATTTATTATACTTATATATATTTAATATTTTATATATTACATGTATATTATATATATTATATATTCTTATTTATATAAAAGTAGAGATAAAAAATGTATTTAAAAATATCATAAAGATAAGTACTTATTGTCATATATCTTTTATTAGGATAAACACAATATATATTATTTAATTAATTTCATTTATTTAGTTTTATTATTATAATATATAGTGAGTATATATATATATATATGGTTTAATATTTATAATTACCACATAATGCATGTAATTCCCTACCCACTAAGTTATAAATACTTATTTATGTTATTATGGATATCTATTATATATTATTTATTATTTCTTATAATACTTATATTTTATTAACTATATTTATATATATATCATAATTATATATTATGATATAAGATATATAATAGATATTGTATATTTAATATAATTATACTACTATACATTATATAATATATATATATATTATATATATTATATATTATATTAGTATTTAATACTATACGGTATAATATATATTATAACTATACCATTAGTAGGTATAATATATACTAGTTTATATATCTATATAACTATTATAAACATATATATATACCTATATATACGTATATACCTATATATTATACTTTAATCTCACAATAATTGTATAGCGTATATAAGTAATATGATATCAGTATGTATTATAATTATATAATGTTTTATAATATTTTACTTTAGTAATATATTATTTATATATATAGATAAATTTTTTAAAAGAAAAGATCTATTATATAATATATATATATATTATATTAATATATATATAACCTCTAATAATATATGATTATTATATACTATATATTATATTATTATATAATAATATAATATTATATTAATATAATTATATATTATCATATATTATATAGTATATATATATATATATATTATATATATATATATATATAATACCCTACATTAATACTATAGTTCAACCTAGATTGATCCTCTATACTATATATATATACTATTATTAATAACCTCGATACTACTTAAATTCTTATATTAATATATACTAATATATTATATATATATAATCTCACTAATATATATTAATACATATATATATATATTATATATATATTATATATATATTATATATATATATATATAACTATTTCAATATTCATATAATCATATAATACATATCTCATAATATAATATATATTATATACTATAATATACTATATAATAATATATATATATAATCTATTATATTATTAATATAATTATATATATATTATATCATATTATATATATAATTAATATATATAATATTATATATATATTATATATATATTATATATATTAATATATATATATATATATATATAATATTATATATTATACTATATTTATATATATAAATAATTCTTATTACTAGCTATTTATATATCACACACATATATATTATAATATATATAATTATTATATATATATAATATATATTAATATATATATATATATATTATATAATATATATATATATATATATATATGTGAAGTATATATATATATATATATATATATATAAGGTTTGTTTTTTAAGTGATTTATTAATTTTAATAATAGAATAGAGAAAAAGATTAACTTACAGGTAATTATAATTATGTCTTCACCATTACAAAATATCGCCGAAAAAACGTGATATTTCGGATGGCAAAAGGTTTTTAAAAGTAAAAAGTGAACAAAATTTCTACCTGATATAATCAAAGAATATATATAAAATATATATATATATATATATATATATAATATATATATATATATATTATATATAATTATATATATATATATATATATTATATATTATATATATAATATATAGATATATATATCATATTAGATTATATATATATATGGACTATGAGCTTCTATATTTTTTCTTTAGCAATTTGGTGTTACGACTGTAGTCGTCAAAATGTTCGTTGTTATGCGAACCCCCTCAATTTTAACATTGCGACATTCGACGTATAGGTCCCGATTGGTTGTAGTATTATTAAGGGTAGTTGTACCTCGCTGACTATGGCATTATGGGTAAATCTTGAAATAGTATGTGGGCATGGGTATATTTATTGGACATTGTGGAATATTATATTTGTGGAAATAAATTTAGGGTGTCACATATCATTATGCTTTTCAGTTAATTAATAGCTTTTATAGCATTTTCTATTTATTTACCTTGTGGCAATTGATATTTTAATTTAAGTTGAGTAGTCAATTTTAATTAGATAATATGGTTGAGGGCTTTCTTAATTTCTTTTTTTATAGTTTATTGTTTGGGAAAAACATACCTTCCTTTGATGGCATCTTTAATTTTAGATAATCCAATGGCGAGAAATGTCCTAGTCGATTTCCAATTTTTCATAATCCTATTCGAAAATAATAATAATAATAATAATAAAATAATAATATTAATAATATTAATAATAATAATAATAATAATAATAATAATAATAATAATAATAATAATAATAATAATAATATATAATAATAATAATAATAATAATAATAATAATAATAATAATTAATAACAATAATAATTATAATAATTAAATAATAATATAAAATAATAATAATAATAATATATAATAATATAATAATAATAATTAAATATTATTTTCCTTTACCTCATATTAAAATTGGCATAATTTTTCAAACAATTTTAATTTTATGCTACCTAAAAATAAGTTTTGATTTTGACTTGGATTATTGGATAGGATACTTTAAGGTTTCAAATTTTTCTTACCTCTTTTTTTTATTATTATTGGTTATTTACGATTTTTCTATAAATACAATTTTTTCTAGGTCTTGAAACGCCATTTTCCAGCAAGTCGTTTTCAAGTGAGTCTTATAAAGATTTTTCTCAATTAGCATTTGAAAAAAACTGAAAATTTTGCATTCTTATATAGGAACAAAAACGTCATCGAAGTAAGGGTTGGACACTTAAACTATAACAAAGACACGACACCCTACCGAAAATGACTGACGGGATCTTCGCTATTGTTACCGAAATTCACAGGAATTACCGTTTAAAAAAAAAAAAAAAAAAAAAAAAAAAAACAAACAGAAGAGGAAGAGGTAGAAAAAGAAATCGCAATATTTGCCTTTTTTATTATTCATCCGATATGTGTGTGAAATTTGCCTAGCAGAGTAATAATTAGTGTACATTTATCTTTTCTTTATATTATTATTGTAGAATGATTTTTGCATACCTAAATATATGTAATATGCTGCAAATAACAAGTGAAAAATTTTAATTTTTAAAAAAAATATTATTTCTCGTGAACATTAAATTATTTTTGGTTATATATATAATATATATATTATATATATATATATTATATATATATATATATATATTTTATATATATATATATATATATATATATAATATATATACTATATATTATATATTATATATATATGTATATATATATATATATATCACTATATATATATAGTATAATATATATATATATATATAATATATATATATTATATATATATTATGAGTTATATATATTATATATATATATATATAGATATAATATATATATTATTATATATTATATAACTATGCCACCTAGAGCTTCACTCGGGTACTACGGACGGACTTCCTCACTATAACAACTACCCTTATCCTCCTTTACCTTTATAAATGGAGGGTACTTAATGCTCTCGCTCCAATCCAGGACCTTGGAACTATACCTCCATAAACCCGCTTTTGTGCACTCAACTTTTTCAAATCCACGCAAATCATCAATCTCGTTCTCTGTTCTTTAATTTCATTTCTCCAGTAATTTCATCTTTCCTGCAGAATTTACCATTCTTCAACTTTCTATTCTACCCATTACCTACCTCCTCGTTACTAATGAGCTCATCCCCAAAATACCTATTCCTTCTTGCACCATCAAACCCACACTATCACCTCTTCATCTCTTCAATACTGGCAATGTTATGCAGATTTTCGACATGTTCGCTTCACACTCTCCTCCCTCAACATCCATTTTCATCCTGTTAAGAAAGCACCATCCCCTATTCATTATTCTAAGAGGCAGATTCGCCTTATTCTCATTCTTAACCTTTTCCGCTGCCTTACCTTCCAGAAGAGCTTCCTAATTCCCTTGTAAGCCGCCATTCATCCTCCTTCCAAATGTTCATTTACCTTTTTTCCTCCTACGTATGCATCTTTTAGGTGATTTATAAGTGGTTCCCCTTAATGATAATTACCAACATCTTTCTTTTTGGAGATTCCATCATTGGCTTTTTTAGTACATTTAACATTTCGCTTCTCTCGCTTTTTTGCTTCTATACCGCTTGCATCAGCTTCTTCATTTCCACCACTCACTTGTTAAACATTATTACTTCCTACTAATAGCACATCTACATACTATTTTTTTGTACTACTATAAACGCGCTTCTTATTTGTCTTCCAAAGATTTGTTCTAGTTTCAACTTGTTTCATATTCAACCTGATGTTATTTGAATTTAGCCGCTCTCCTTTAATAACTTATCCTTATTACCTTGCTCACTTAACTCTCACTCTTAATTCTTACCCACTTCCTTCTTTATCACCTTTCTCTCCATCCAACCCCCCCACTGATTATTTTACATAAAACAACATAATGATCCGATAATCCATTCCCTAACCCCTTCAATAATTTAACCATCCACAAATACCTTCAATCATCCTCCTCGTCTGTCTCAAAACAGTTACAAAATCAATCATACTTTTTCCCTTGATACCATACCTCTACCAACACCACTTATAGTAATCAATCTATGAATTAATTGTGTGTTTAAAAAGAGGTATTCTTACTAAAATACACTCTTGCTTCCTCACAGATAAACAATACCACACTATCCTACCAATTTCTCATTTTCTCCGCCTACACACCAAAACGGCATCGTTTATAACATCCCTTCATTTATCCCCAAATTAGCCAACCATTTAGGATCACAAAACATCAATCAAACTGAAGATTTCTAATCACCCCATCCAAACCCCAATTCAAATTATTTACAATCAAATCGCACTCTCTTTAACATTACCCAGATGGACCATTTATGTCAACACGTTACTAACATGCTTTGACCTTATTCACAAACTTAAAAATTTAACCATTAAGAATTCTAGTACTGGCACACAAACAAAAATCTATGAGCATAGCTCTGTACCAAACAGAGTCACCTCGTCAGAATTGCAAACTCCCTTTCTCACCCACCTCTCATTTTCCTTTCCACACCAGTAAACATACACCATTTCACGACTACATCACTTATTTTCCACCGTTTCCTTTTGATATTTTTTTCTTTATCATTGTATGCTAAAGTTCAAAATTTCAATAATTACCCATTTCTAAATACATATCTCTCTTTCACCTCTCTCTTCTTCTGCGGTCAATCATTTATTCTCTTTCTGGACATTCAAGTACACCATTTAATGACTTCATTCATTTACGCCGAAAGATAGGTCGCTTATTTTCGGAACTTATTCACACCGTTCATCCGAGACATGTATTAAGCATTCCAGGCAAAAGATAAGTGGTAAGTAAAGCCAGCCACTCAACTACACTACCGCCCATTTACCTCACCTCCTACAAGACAACGCAGAAACATACGTTGTGGTGAAATTTTTTTTATTCCCCACACACAGAGGTAATAAAGGATAGTGATGTTGTAATAATATTGTTCTAGAAGAGGAGTGGGTAGGATATAAGTAATGTGTAAATATGATTATTAGTGGATATTAATAAGTGGGTGTATAGTTAAAGATGTCTGAAGGAGGAGTTGCGGATACGGAACGCACCAAAAAGAGAGAGGCAGAACCATTAGGCACTCGAATGTCAATGGGAAACCCTAACACACCATTAAGCCCAATTGGGAGTAGGAACCCGAGACCGGGCCCGGCCAAAAATCAGGCAAAACCGGGGTTTTCTTACCGGGGTTAACTGTAAATTTATACTAAATAATAATAGTGGGTTAAATCAAACAAAATAAAAAACTATATTTTAATTCATTATCTCCCTTTTGTTATAAATTGATATCAGGGAAAATATATTAAACAGTACTTAAATTAATAAATTTTTTTTTGGTATTTACTTAAAGTGACCATAGTCCTGCTTTTTTGCGACCCTGTCGCCCGCCTTCTTTAAAAATAGAAAAAAAATGTCGCGTATTATTTTCTGAGAAGTCCCCGCATCCCGCTTTTTCCAGAGAGATCCCGCTATTTTTCCTTTTCAAATAATTATAATAGTTAATATTAAATTATTATACTCTTTCCTGGGATCTGAAATCAATACTTTATATTCAAACAATAGTATAATATAATGTATTTTGAAAATGTTTTTTTAAAATCCTTCTGCTAAGTATGGCTTCATTTCCTTCATTCCAGAAAAGCTTCTTTTCACAAAGTTGTTTATGAAGATTGAAGGAGACATATTTCAGCCATAGAATATTGCTAGAAAATAAATCCAATGTGAAAAGAACATTACAGTCGAGAAGACCTATGTGTTATTACCACATTCGGTGTCGAGGGCTACTTAGCAAGCTTTGTTGAAGAGGGGAGTAAATTCTTCTGAGGCAAAGAGCGTAAAGAAAATGTTGTGGAATTTTTATACCCTTGTTTGAAATACTTGGGATCAGTGGTCAGTTAAGCATTCTCAGATTTTGAATTTAATGGATTGGATTTTTTCGCTAAGGAAACGCCCAAGTTAGTCACAAATCTTTAAAAACGATGGATTTTGCGTCGAAAAAAAAGAGGTTTTTTGAACCCAAGAATGATTCAGATTTGTTTGAGGAGTTTACGTGTTCGACCAAATATATATAGGCGAGAAAGTACACGAATGGAATGCTTCGAATCTAGTAACAGACAAAAGGTGGGTGGACGTTTTTACTTTTCTTAAGAATCGTAATATTTCTGCATGCAACATTTGTCGGCATTAGTTCAATATATCCTTTGTCTCCCTGAAAACAAATGCCTCACAGAACGGTGCGTATTTCTCATTGTAAGTAAATCGTGGGCTTCTGAAAAACGCCACAACTCAAGGACATGGATTCCATTATTGGGAGATTTTGGGACCCCAATTTTTAGCCCCCACCTAAAAAATGGACATAAAATTTCTTAATTCACAGACAATTTTGATTGGGAAGAAAGCAAACTGCAGCTTTTTTTTTTACCTCTAAAAACGTCTTTTTGTGTGTTGTTTTTTTTATTTTTTTTGGGGGGGGGTGGTTTTTTTTATTGTTGTTTCGGCGTTTTCATTTTTTTCGTAACCCAATTTTTTGACATTTTTTAGTATCAACTTCTGAATTTTTTTCGAAAATGACTTTCAACTTGATAAAAGCATAAATGGGTCTATTCGCACAAAAATAGTTAAGTAAGTAGTTTTTTGATTTTGGAAAATTGTGCTCAGCAATGGCGAATTTCAAAACCTACTTTTTTTTTTCAATTGCTGAGCACCAATTTCCAAAAATCAAAAAACTACTTTATACATTTTGGCGTAATAGAGCCATCTATGTATATTTCAAGTTTGAAGAAATTTTTTCGAAAAAAAATTGTAAGAAGTTGAATGACGAAAAAATAGCTATCCTGATTGGTCTGAAAAATGAGGTCCTAAAGACAACATTTAGTGCAGAAACAAACCAAAATGAGACGTTTTAGAAGGTAAAAAAAAGCTGCGGTTTGCTTTATCCCCGTCAAAATTGTCTGAAAATGGGTAAGATTTTTTATGTCCATTTTTTAAGGTGGTGTTGGCTAAAGATGGGGTCCCAAAATCCCAATATTGGATCTTCCTTTAAACCTCATACTCTGAAAGGAATTCTTACTACCAAGGAATAAATTTTGATTAAGACATGTAATGGAGTTCTACAATTTAATTAAATCGTCTCCAGAACTGCTGAAGAAAATTTCATATAGCGAAAAATACTGTAACTGAGGGTAAATTAACATATATATTATATATATACTTATATATATATATATATATATAATATATATATATATATATATATATATATATATATATATAATATTATATATATATACTATATAATATATAATATATATATATATATATATATATATATATAAATAAATTTTCCAAATTGAGCTCTAAATATTTAACCTACATATATTATACTAATCTATATATATATATTATATATATATATATTACTATATATATATATATATATATATATATATATATATATATATAATAATTAATATATAGTATATAACTTATAAATAGTCTGTTTGGCATCTCAACTCTCAAATTTTCACTACCACATATCTGCTCCTAGTAAAGTTTTATGTTGAGTAAGTATTATTAAGTAAGTATAATTTTATATATAATATTATATATATATATATATAGTATATATATGTTATATATAATGATAGGAGTATATATATATATATATATATATATATAATTTTTATATATAGAATAAAAATACTGTATATATATGATAAAAAAGATACATATTTAAGATACATATATAGGATATATATATATATAGTAATATATACTATATAGGTATAGAATATATATACTATAATATATATATATATATATATATCATATAAAATTTATTATATACTATTATATAATTATATATATAGGTGTTGTGTGTCCAGATTTTAAACTAAAAAATCTGGTCCAACTTATTATTTACTATGGATGGTAAAATAAAATTGAGCCATTATAGATTTTTCAAGTTTCCGGAGTTTTTAAACATCAAAAATTATTGGCGAAAATTTGAATAATAATTAGTCAAGAGGAAATATCGGGGAAGGAAATCACAATTATAGATATGTATAAATATTAATGGTAATGTATATTTATTTAGAGTAAATATCTTCCAAAAAATCAAATATTGGGTCTCGAAATCTCCGACCTTTTCAAAATAATTTATTTAATTGAAAATTATAATATATAGTAATATTATATATATATATATATATATATATAGTAATTATATATATATATAATATTATATATAAATATATATATATATAGTATATATAGTAGGATATATATTATAATATATTATTAACTATATATATAGTATAAGATTTGGTACATACAAACTTATTCTTCTTTATCAATATTTTCTAAAATTTCTTTCCAAAATATTTATATTAATTGGAATTATATAAAATGTATTCCTTTTTTAATAATTAAACATTTAATTAATTAATTGAAATTAAAATTTAATTTGTCAATTTTGAAACGGACTACTTTCAGTTAAAGTTTTTGCTTTAATTATCTAATTTTAGCTAACCCGGCCGCCGGCCCAACGCGGCCCCGGCCCCGCCGCCGGCAAATTCCCGTCGAGGCGTGTATGACCATGGAATCGGCAAGGTGAACGCATCGAGCGAAAGTGAGCTCTTCTATATATATATATAATAGATATATATAATATATAATATATCTAATTAATATATATATATATACTAATTATTATATAGTAATAATATATTATAATATTAATAGTATATATATATAGGGAGAGGATATAAGTATATTATAATTAGTTAGTAATATATAAATAATATATAGTGATAATATATATATAGGAGTAAAGATATATGAGAAGTATAGACTTGAGATGATATAAATTATGTATATATATAGGTTAGTTTTAAAGATATATATTATATATAAATATGTGGATAATTTAGGGATATTATGAATAAACTATATATTATATATGCTGGGCAACAAGAAATTTCATACTAAAATTCGGATAGACAAAACATAGAAACCGTCAGTATGATTTCCAAATTATATAAAAAAAAAAAAATAAATAGAAAAAGTGAAATAATTGTCGATTACATTTTTACATCTTCTCATGATCTATATTG